>JAVJIF010032681.1:0-77529 GCA_038442645.1 Agave tequilana
GAGCCGTGCACGTCTGGCAGCTCAGTGGGCCGGTCGACCGACCGGTCGACCGGACAGAGAGCATTGCTCTCTGGTATCTGGGTGATCGACCGGTGGTCGACCGGAACTGAGAGCAGTGCTCTCTGTTCTTTCGGACGACCGGGCGGTCGACCGAGGCTCCAACGTTCGGATTTTTGACCGTTGGCGGTCAACCGTGTGGTCGACCGACAGGTCTGACAGACCCAACGGCTAGTTTTTCTTAGCCTATAAATTTGGGGGTTTGGTCATTATTTTTCACCAAGATTTTTGGAGACTTTTAGAGCCAGTTTTTTCCCACTCTTTTCAGAGAGTTTTCTCCACATATTTGAGGGCAAATATTTCTAATCAAAAGGAAGTTTTATCAGAGTGTTAAAAGAGATTTTCTTGAGTTTTCCTCCACCATCTCTTTCCTTATTTTTCTCACACCACACTTGAGCTATCCATTGCCCTATCTATCCATAGGATTGTGTTGTGAGAGTTTTTATTTGGTGATCAAAGTGTTTAGATCACAAAGAGATCTTTTCTTGTACTTTGAGAAGGCGGACAAGTGTGTTCGCGTTGTTCAGAGTTCGAGTGTGAATTTGAGGTGCGGCCTCGGCAAGCTTGTGGGGCTTGCGTGTGTACAGGACTAGGGAGTCCGAGGATTGTAGGTGTTGCGGCACCAAGGAGTGATCCATTGGATCAAGCATAGTGGAAAATCCTTCGTATGTCGAAGGCGGGGATGTGGAGCAAGTGTGCTCGAACCTCGAAACAAATCCCTTGTGTTTTGCGATGCTCTTTCTCTCTCTATCTCTTGTTTATATCTCGCATACAATTTATTGTGTTTATCTTACATGCTTGATATACTTGTGTGCATAATTGATATACTTGCTTGGATTGTTTGCTAACACTCGTATTCAACCAAGAGAGCCAACGCGGCATCTCAACCATTCAAGGGGAATCTAGAGGAGTTAGTCCAGAGCCCTTCATGGGGAATTCGGCTACACTCTTGTGTTATACGTGGTGTTTAGTGTAAAAGTTTTATTTTGGTCATAATAGTTTTTTAATTCCGCATCATTTGTCATTTAGTGACCATTAGATTAGCCAACACCTATTCACCCCCCTCTAGGTGTTTTTCAATGGTATCAGAGCTAGTGCTCTTGATTTGGGTCTAACAACCTAGAGTTAAGATCCCCAGTTTTAGGCTAATCACATTATTTGTACACACGCCATGGATTTCATGTCACCACCATGTTTAACATTCTTACATCCAAATTTGGAAGGTTAAGATGTCCTTGTACCTCAAGGCCCTAGGTTTTCATGTTTATCTTGCTACTATTAAAAATTCTTATGTTAATGATAGCAAGTATATTGAGGCTAATGCAAAATCCCTTAATGCTTTAAAGAGTACCCTAAATGATGATTATCTATCAGGGTTTCTAATGTTGATTCGGCTTTTGTAGCTTGGAACATCATCACCTCCCTTGGCGAAAGGATCTATATTATGCCGGGAAAGCGATTCGGACGTTGGAAGCGACACCTCCAACTTGTGCTATATGGTCCAAGGGGATAACCCCCTTGAGGTAACTACTGAATCTGAGGTAGAAGATGATAACATGTCATATGATGAGCTCACTTCATTTTTCAAATATTACTTGAGAAAAATGACATGCTTAAGAAAGATAATAAAATTTGAAAAGAATTTGATTGCATGCTTATGAAAATGATTCATTTAGAAACAAGGTTGCATGTTTAGAAAAAGAAAATGATGATTTGAAAAATGAAAATATTTCCTTGATGTCCCAATTAGATGATGTTTGTAAGGAAACACTATTTTGAAATAAAGTTGATTTGGTGGAAAAACAAAGGAAATTGTTTTGCAAGAAAATAACTCTTTAAAAAGAAATTTTGAAAAGAAAAAGAAAATGTTTTTCAAAAGAAAAGGAAAAAGATTCTTTATCTCACTATGCTTTATATGCCACCACCAATGAGATAATGTGTTTGAAAAATAAAATGTTGTTTGAGTTCAACTTTGAACTCTTGTGCATTTAACCACACTAGATTGGAGTCTATGTTTTCAAAGAAATAAGCTCCACATTCTCATGCACATCATTATGCATATGCTTTTGTTGCACGCCACGATCATACACATACACATAAGCATCCTAAGGTGTACACTTGTACACATTGTGGCCGCAAAGGCCATTTAGCAAAGTTTTTATTTGATAAGATGCATCATTTTAATTTAGCTAATAAATATGTTTGGGGTCCCTATAATACTAACCCACAAGGACCCAAGAAAAAATGGGTACTCAAACGCCCACCATGTATTTTTGATGTAGGTGAGGGCTCTCACACAACGTGAGAGGGATAGTACCTTGGTAGTGGATGTAATGGACTTGATGGACACATATTGGATGCACCACTATCAAGGAGGTTTGATGGGATGACCACCATGTTTGGAACTTTGGAGTATAGTTGGTAACTATCTCTAAACTCTTAATTTAGTTTACATGCTTTTCATTTGTTCATATCATTTAGCATGTACATGTTTTCATTGCTTTTGTGCTTCATGTGGTATAAATTAGTTTAAATGTAGTTTTTATCAAAACTTGCATGTATACATGTACAAATAGAGAGAACAAATTGATGCATATATGTTTGCACTTCATGCTCATTTGTACCCACTATAGGCACATGCATAAGTTAGTTTTGATGATTCTTTCATTTACACATGTTCTGCCTATTTTTATGTTTTACTTCATGTATATGTATTTTGAATTCAAATCTAATAAATATACATGTATACCGTGAGTCTCTTGCCTTCATGCAAATACTTCTAATAGACTCTTTCATGTTGGGGATATGTATGTGTATTATTAGGATTGGATAAATCATACATATACCTTGAAGTTTGCTTTAAATAAAAAAATATTGAATTTTCTTTTAACAAAATTCATGTTTGTTTTGATGCTTCATGTGTTGAGTATATGTTTAAATGTTAGTTTTCATTAAAACTAGGATTTACACTTATACATGTAATGGGTCACAAATAAATCTACTATGTTGTGCTTGAATGCCTATTTGTACTCATTAGATGTGCTAGTGTAGTCTAGTTTTGATGATCCATACATTTTAAACTTGTATTCTCATTTTGGTAATTGTTTTATGAATATGTGTTTCCATTTCATGTAAATGTCTATTTTATCAAACTATTGATTAGACATATACATTTTTTGAGCCATGTGCCTTCAAGCATATACATTTGTGGACTCGTTTGTTTTTAGATATGTTGTATACTTTAATTTGGATGAATCATACATATACCTAGAAGTTTGTGTTTTTAGATGAAAAATGATTTTCATGATTTGTTTGATAAAATTGACATTCATGTTTCATTTGAGCTTCAATGACTATTTTCATAAAAATGCTATTTACATGATCTTTTAACACTCACGCTTTCATTTATTCACTCATGACTTAGTTTCATGACTTTTTGAGCTTTATGGACCATGAGTGCTTAAATTTTTGTGTATTTAGTTTGATTCATGAAATACATATGTTTTGATATTTTTGAAGGATCTTTAACTATTTTTTCAAAAATTAATTTAAAATAGTTATTTATTCTTCAATTTGTTTATGAGATATACACATGACCCTACTATTTTTTTCAATTGGTATCATTGGATATTTTCAATTGGTATCAATATGACTCTTTTTGTATATACTCATATTTTGTTTTCATATATGTATGTCTCATTGCAAATAATATCAATTTCAATTGGTATTTTCTTTTTCATACATATATATGATTGTTTTTGTGCTTGAGTTAAAAAAAAAAAATTGATTCACATGTTTAAGCACAAAATTTGTTTATGCTAAGCTAAATTCAAATTCAATTGGAAATTCAAACTTTTCAATAAGCTTATGCATCATGTTTTAAAAATTGGTATCAAATATTATGTTTATTTGGTATCTTAAAATTTGTTTCACTCAAAATTTGTTTTATTGAAAAAAATTCAAAATTTTGTTTGAATAATAAAAATCAACATTTTTTTTGATTTGTTTTGCCTATATGCAAGGAGAGCTTAACATCTCTTCCACATATAGATTCATGTTGAGTGTATTGTATATTGAAGAGCTTGACAACTCTTCTTTATATGGTACACGTGTGTAGGAGAAGCTTCACATCTCCTCTTATACATTACATAATATGTGTTATGTGAATTGGGGCTTATCATCCCTTCTTCATGTAATGCATATGTGAAGAAAAGTTAACTTAGCGTCTTCCTCTTCATGAATGTATATCGCTTATAACTTTTATTGATCGTTTTGATTTTACCCCTTCTTGATCTCTTTGTTTATGACAAAAAGGGGGGAGAAAATTTTGTTTTTTACTTTAACCCCTTTGTTGATGATTGACAAAAAGGGGGAGAAGTATTTGAGATATATGCATGTTTTCCTTACTTAAGGGGAGAAGTATTTGTCTTCTTTGCTTAAGGGGGAGTAGTATTTATGTTTATGCATATATGTTTTGTTTTGCAAATGCATGGAGATAAGAACTTGATGAGTTTTATTTACATACATGTCATACATTTGCATACATATTTATGAGCTTCATGTCATATCTTATTATTTATGTTTATGCATGAGTTAAGGGGGAGCTTCTTTGGAGCTTTACTTTAATCCATGCATATATAACACCATGAGTTTTGTCATCATCAAAAAGGGGGAGATTGTTGGCCCAAAGGCCCATCACTCTAGTTTTGATGATGATCAACTCATGTAGTTATTGTACTAATGATCTTGTGCTTAATTAGTGACAGATTCATTATCAAGATCTTAGTAGGTGTAGAGCTTCAACAAAGGATTTAGAGTCATGTTTTGGAGCTAGCACCGGTTGATTCACGAGTCTGTGCTTCAAGATCACATCTAGAAGAGACGAGCTCGTTGGATCGGTTTGGACCAAGTCAAGAAGATGAGAAGACTTCAAGGGAAGACTTCAAGATCAAGACTTGTGTCTAGGTATAAGATTTTGTTTTATTAGAAGATTTTGTTTTTAGATAAAATGTAAAGGATAGAATAATTGGTGGATTGTTCAAGTATATATCACACACACACACTTTTGATTTAGTTGTCTTTTCATAAAAGAATTTTTAGTTTAGAAAAGATTTTTCATTTTGAAAAATACATGTTTGGTTTTTGGTGTTTTCCTATATACATGTTTTAAACCAAAATCATATTTAGAGCTTAATGTCAAAAATATAGATATTTCGTCTGATTTGTGTAGTGGATCATATCCATACACACTATGCTTTAATGAATTTAAAATATCTTGTTTTTGTATTTGGTGAAGTTTTGGAAAAAAACAAGTTTTAGAAAATACAAGATTTAAAAGAATATTTTCTAACAGTTTTTCTCCCAGGTGCTGACCCAGAACTGGCTGACAGGCCAGTTCGGTCGACCGCACGTCGACCGAACCAAGGGCCGGTCGACTGCACGGTCGACCGACGTGCACAGAGCCGTGCACGTCGGCAGCTCAGTGGGCCGGTCGATCGACCGGTCGACCGGACCAGAGAGCAGTGCTCTCTGGTATCTGGGCGGTCGACCGGGCGGTCGACCGGAACTGAGAGCAGTGCTCTCTGTTCTTTTCGGACGACCGGGCGATCGACCGGAGGCTCCAACGGTCGGATTTTTGACCATTGGCGGTCGACCGGGCGGTCGACCGACAGGTCTGACAGACCCCAACGGCTAGTTTTTCTTAGCCTATAAATTTGAGGATTTGGTCATTGTTTTTCACCAAGATTTTTGGAGACTTTTAGAGCCAGTTTTTTCCCACTCTTTTCAGAGAGTTTTCTCCACATATTTGAGGGCAAATATTTCCAATCAAAAGGAAAGTTTTATCAAGAGTGTTAAAAGAGATTTTCTTGAGTTTTCCTCCACCATCTCTTTCCTTATTTCTCTCACACCACACTTGAGCTATCCATTGCCTTATCTATCCATAGGATTGTGTTGTGAGAGTTTTTATTTGGTGATCAAAGTGTTTAGATCACCAAGAGATCTTTTCTTGTACTTTGAGGAGGCGGACAAGTATGTTCGCATTGTTTAGAGTTCGGGTGTGAACTCTTTGTTTGAGGTGCGGCCTCGGCAAGCTTGTGGGGCTTGCGTGTGTACGGGACTAGGGAGTCCGAGGGATTGTAGGTGTTGCGGCACCAAGGAGTGATCCATTGGGATCAAGTATAGTGGAAATCCTTCGTGTGTCGAAGGCGGGGATGTACAGCAAGTATGCTCGAACCTCGAAACAAATCCCTTGTGTTTGCGATTGCTCTTTCTCTCATCTCTTGTTTATATCTTGCATACATTTATTGTGTTTATCTTTAAATGCTTGATATACTTGTGTGCATAATTGATATACTTGCTTGGGATTGTTTGCTAACACTCGTATTCAACTAAGAGAGCCAACGCGGTACCTCAACCCATTCAAGGGGAATCTAGAGGAGTTAGTCCAGAGCCCTTCACGGGGAATTTGGCTACACTCTTGTGTTATACGTGGTGTTTAGTGTAAAAGTTTTATTTTGGTCATAATAGTTTTTGAATTCCGCATCATTTGTCATTTAGTGACCATTAGATTAGCCAACACCTATTCACCCCCCCTCTAGGTGTTTTTCAATCAGCAGGTCTAAGATGCTAGCACTTAGCATCGCATGAGCCGAAAGGGATAGCCTCGCCTGAGAGGCTAAGATCATCCAACTTCGCCTTGAAGCCATTCAAAGCTCCGCCATGAAGCTAACTTATAGCTTCGCCTGAACTGCTGAAGCCCAACTCCGCGAGAGAGTTAGCTCCGCTTGAAGCCACACGCAACCGCGTAGAAAGGGTATATGGTAGCTTCGCCACAGATGACACCTAGCTCCGCCGAAGAGCCTTCTTCTGACTTCGCCAGATACTGCCTCCAGCTTCGCTGTGAGTTCAAAGCGGGCAGCACCGCTGCGGGTCTGCTATGGTCAACCTTTGACAAATCAAATCTCCAGATGAGATCAGATCTAATCAGGATCAAGATCAAATCCAATTAAGATCAAATCTGAGATCAAATTTGACAGTTGATTGTCACAATCTCTTGACTCTCCTAAAACGAGTAAGAAGATCAGGAGAGATCTTTTAACTATATGAAAAGAATCAAAACAGATCAGGAGGATCAACCGACCTGCCATTTCTAGCTTCGCAGAAGCTGATCCTAGCCTCGCAACAAGGCTACTTTCTAGATTTAAATAGATTTGATTCAATCTGTTTCTTTATTTTCAATGGACGATTATACCCTTGCTCTCATTATAAATAGCCCAGCAGGGGCACAAGGAGAGGGGACGGCATGCACAGAGAGAGAGGACTCCACAAGTAGAGACTTCTTTATAACGCACCGTGCGCACAAGAATTCAGAGACTTTTAGAGAATCACTTCTCTAATCAGGGTGCTGATACCCTAATACCTTCTTCTCAAGGAATCTCCAGAACCAGGCGAGAAGGAATTCCTAATTGAAGGCGGTTTTGAGAAGTAGCAAGAGGGTGCTACAAACCTTCTATTCTCTGATTCCCCGAACCAGGCGAGAAGGGAATCTCATCGCTCGCATCGTCAAAGGGACAAAGTGGTCGCGCGCTGACCAGACTCCTATCGGCACACTTCTCCAGAATCTCTGAGGAGATCTACTTGCAATCTTTTTAAGAATACTTATAATTTAGCTCCTCAAAATTTTTATTATAAGTTTTCCCCTTTGCAAATCAATGGAAAACAAGATGGCGACTCCGCTGGGGATGAATTTCTCCACTGCCGAGAATCAAGTGTCGCAATGCGACGAACAGACCTTCGGGTCTAACTCTGAATTTAGAAAAGTCAGTGCAGCCAGAGCCTCTCTGACTAAATCTTCAAGGAAAGTCTCTGCGGAGACAGAAAAGGTTCTCTGCGAACCACTGCGGTTCTCTGGTGCAACAAGGAAGCACGCCCGCAGTCCAAGTCCTTCACTTTCGAGAACTTGGTCGTTCAGTTCGATCAAGGAAGATTTGAAGAAGTCCTCTCTGGGGGTGGTCTAATGCTTCGAGCACGGAAGCATAGAAATGTCTCCATGACCAAGGTTTCGAAGCAGAAACCAGAAGCAGAATTCTGCCAACACCTTTCAGCGTCGCGTGTGGCTAATCAAGTTCCTTGCGAACCTAAGTATCCTTTGCCAAAGCGTATATGGAGGCCTAAACAGAAGTCTCTGGCCGAAGCCTCAGGCGTAGCTACGCCAAAACCGCGCCTCTCTCGCGAAGAAAAAGGCAAGATGCCTGTCAGCTCCAACAATGCTGCCAGCCGCCAAGTCACGACGGCAATCATACCATCGCCCAATTCAAGAGCAGCAACGCCTCGCGCCGGCCTCGTTCTTATGAGCGAAGCTACTGTACCACAGCGTACTCGCCGGGTCCATGACCGCGAAGCTAGAGCCAAAGTACTATCTAAGGCTAATCGCCTTCGCAGCAGCATAACGGATAAAGCACCACAGCGTACTACGCTCTCCAGTCCATCAAGCACTAAGCTCGCGCCTGTTGGCGAAGCTAGAACTGAAGCACTATTCAGTGCTAATCCCTTCCGCAGGGATAAAAGGAACAAGACATTATCCTACGCGCTATCCAAAGGAGCTTCTGCACCGGATCGTTTAGGCCCAACTGGCCTGACTTGCGGGAACTCTTGACAAACGAACGGAAGTCAGAATCTTTCCGAACTACTCCCCCCTGTTGTCAACAAGTGGGATGTCAGCTGGTGACAGTCCACTCAACCCATTGCCAGTTACGACCAATCCTCGCCACTTCTCCATGCCAGCGATCAGTCTTTGATCGGCTGTCGGTACAAGCCCCAATGAAGCATCGCAAAAGGAGCATCTCACGAGATCCAGCCTCTGCATCCGTTAACATGACCGAAAGAGGACGAGAGTTACGTAGGGGAAAACAAACATCTGACGACACCCCTACAGCTCCCCAGATCCAGATTACAGCCCAGGCTTAGGCGAAGTCTTGGCGCATGAAGAGGGTGTTTTCTGAATCACCAGATCTAGGGTGGTAATACCCTACAGTTATGAACAGCCTTCCTCCTCGACGGCCCTAGCTTCACCGGAGCCCAGGAGATCACTCCAACCATCGGATGAAGAAGATGAAGACAGTGGGTATGCCTCTTCGGCAACAGTTAGCTCAGTACGAACAGACAGAGCATATGTCAACATGGCTGATAACGCTAACGATTACCTTTGTCGACCTATGGAAGCTCAGGAGCAAACTTCCAAGACTCAGTAAGAAGCTCTGGACAATATTCAATAGATGCTTGCTCGACTCCTCAGCAACCGGAATGACAATGATGCCGGGAGCAATCATGATGAGGAGGAACATTTTAGCAATGAGCAGCCAAAGACAGAGAAATTCAAGGAGGGTTCTTCTTTAGACGCTGAAGTCCTTAAGGGCCTCCAAGCTCAAATGCCTCCCTAGCTCAGAGGGATGAATTAAAGAAAGTAGGGGCAGTCCATCCTTACCCACTTGAGTGGGATTCAGTGCCATACCCACCGAAGTTCAAACCACCAACGTTGCATACGTATGATGGTAAGAGCTCACCAAATCAGCACATCTACTATTTCCGGTCTCAGACTGATAATGTTATAGGCAACGACACCATCATGGCTAGGCTGTTCATTGGCACCTTAAAGGGGGTGGCATTTGACTGGTTCTGAAGTCTCCCTCTGGGCTCTGTCAATTCCTGGATTGACCTGGAAACCCGATTCCTCTCTCGTTTCTATGAGGACGATACCGAGGTAACCATGGACAAGCTCCTTTCCACCATGCAAAAGAAAGGCGAATCTGTCCGTGACTACATTGAGCAGTTCAGAAACTTATCCTTCATGTGCCCAGCAGGGATGCCATTACCCATGCTCTTACAGACGTGCAGGCACAGCTTCCTGGACCAGGTAGAAGTTCGCATGGGAGCTGTCAAAGTCCACACCTGGAAGGAATTGGTTGAACAAGCTGAGATAGCCGAAAAGTCGGCTAAAAAGTTCGAACCATCTACCCCTAAAGGAAAATGGGGTATGAACAATAAAGGACGTAGCGACATGGCGCAGTCTTCTTAAGCCAAAGGGAAAGAGACTATGTCCGTAGAATTGTCTGGGGACGTGCAGCTGAAGGCCAAGAAGAGCAGCTTTAATAATTAGGAATCTAAGTTCCCTCCAAAATAGTACTCCTTCAAAGATGATCAAGTGGTCACGATATTCCATTTGCTCCACAAAGGAAATAAAATGAAGCTACAAGATGCCCGACATCCCAATGAGATAGGACGTACGAATGATCCCAAATACTGTCTCTACCATAGGATGATTCACCATCCTACCGACAAGTGCTATGTCCTTAAGGACAGAATCCAAGCCTTGATCGACGCCGGAGTCCTGACACTAAAGACAGAATAGAAGAAAGTCACTGCCAATATGGTGACCCTCGAGTTCGGCAAAACCCAAAGGTCACAGTTCCTGACGGGACCTATCCAGTCCCCGCGCCACGGTTGGAAGTCAAGCATCCTTCAGCTAAAACTCAAAATAATAAGGGTCTCGTCCCCTTAACATTGGAGACAGGGAAAGTCATGTGGATACACCCAGACCTCGTCCAAGACGTACAACAGGATTCAAAGAAGCCCAAATCAAAGGGCAAATTTTGCAATGTCATGTTTGTCCTGCCAGACGATGACAATCTTACGTCAGCTTCCCTCAGTGATTCAGAAGGAGAAAAGCATGCTTGCACAACGCATGCCGATGCACCCCAGCAGACGGGCACCCGATCTGAAAAATCATACTTGAGGTAGTATGAGAAGACTACTGACAAGATACAGCATCAAACAACGTCAGTACAAATACCTGCATCCGCTCTAGTTCCAACCAAGGGAAAAGAGAAGCCTAAGGAAGTCTAGTTCGACCATGTGTTGAAGAAACCTTCAGGCCCAGGGCTTGATACGCCCTTTCATTTTGACATATTGGCCCATTTGGCTAATATTCCAGCTCGTATTACAATACACGAGCTCCTTCGTCTCTCAAAAGAGACAAGAGAAGCACTCAGGGATGCGCTGGCTAATTCAGAATCATTCCTGACATACATGCCAGAGGTCCTTCAAGAGGACGCGCAGTCTTCTTACCCAGACTGTCATCACGCACAATCAAAGGTGCCCGCTATTACCTTCACAAGCACGATCGACCTCTGTACTACACCGGATATATCGGTTCAACATGCATTGAAAGAGTACAAGTCGATCCGGGGTCTGCACTCAGCATCTTCCCCAAAAGACTTCTTTGCTTCCTCGGCATACCACTATATAGGTTGTCCGTAACCACCACTACAATATACGGTTTCAATGCCGGGAGTAGTCATCCACTTGGGAAAATTCGACTTCGTTACCGAATCGGGAGCTTGAAGTCAGAAGTAACATGCTATGTCATTGACGCTGACACATTATATAACCTGCTGCTAGGACGACCATGGATCCACGCCAACTGGATCGTTCCCTCCACTCTGCACCAGTGCTTCAAATATGTTGAAGATGACGCGATAGTACGAACTATCTTTGCTGAGAAGCAACCATTCAAAGGGGTGAAAAATTACTTCACTGACGCTCCTCTGTACCAAGGGACCGGTGAGGCATCTAAAGAACCATTGCTAGACGATGATGAAAGTGACAATGAGGTGGATTCAGAATCCGAAACAGGCTTGCTAGCCATTTTGATTGGTGGACCAATTATAGCATGTCTTAGTAATCCCCAATGTAATACTCCTTCAGAAGATGAAGGTGAATGGGTAATTAATGATAATATTTCTTTTGATTACCCTGCGAGTGTTGGGTTGTTTGAATCCATTACGGATGGCTCTCTGCACATGCCCTTACATAAGCTGAGTGCGGCCAACACACCCATGGAATCTATAGAAGGGGCCGCGTTAGTGATCCCTCCATCCAAAGAAGGTCAGTCACCGATAATCTTCGGCAGAAACCAACCACGGGAACCCACAATCGCAGATTTAAGTTCAGACTCGGACACTCCGCAATTTTTTCATTACGCGCGGCCGGCGCGCCATATTATAAAGAAAATGAGATACGACCTAAAGCATGAAGCAGGCCTGAATTTTGGAAAAGGAAGGCGTAGTTTGATGCGTAACTTTGTGCCAAAAGGGAAGCCTGCAAATTACTATGATAGTACATGCAGGGGGTTGGGGTACGTTACACCCACATCGTCAGCAACGGCTCAAGTCAAAGATGATGAACCAATTCCAGCACATTCAGCCTCATCCTCCGAGTGGGACTCAGATGTCAGTGTGGGAATGTTGTTCGAGAACCTCACCGTTAATATGACTTCAAGCAGTCAATTGGAGCCTGCAGAAGCGATTGATGAGGAACCATGGGCCCAGCAATTAGACCTCCAATGGGAAAAGTGATTCGAATTGTGTGAGCCACCTACTGAAGACAAGGTGATATAAGTCAATTTGGGCAATCAAGACCACCATAAGCCCATTTTTATAAGTGAAAGCTTATAACTTACAGAAAAGGAAGAATTGATAATACTCATAAAGGAGTATATAGACGTCTTCGCATGGAACTACGAAGACATGTCCGGACTAGATCCGCAAGTAGCCATGCACCGTCTGAACATCAAGCCCGACATCAAGCCGTCAAGTAGTAATAACTTCGATTTCGCCCAAACATTATGGAAGCTATTGAAGCCGAAGTTCACAAGCTCATTGCATGTGGCTTCATTCGGGAGGAACAACATCCAGATTGGGTTGCTAATATTGTCCCCGTCCTCAAGAAGAACGGAAAAATACGAATCTGTATCGACTACCGTGGTCTCAATACGGCTTGTCCCAAAGACGAATTCCCACTGCCCATCACCGATGTCATGATTGACAACACATGTGGATTCGAAAAAAATCTTTTATAGACGGCTTTTCAGGATACAATCAGATTAAAATGTACCTGACGATGAAAAGCATACTTCGTTCTGAACACCCTTGGGGGTATACTGCTACATCGTAATGCCCTTCAGACTGAAGAACACTGGAGCGACCTATCAGCGGGCAATGAGTACAATCTTCCGCGACCATCTCCAAAAAAATGGTAGAATGCTATGTCGATGACATTGCTGTCAAAAGCCGCAATAAGGATAACCATCTTCACGACCTGAGAACGATGTTCGGCATAATGCGGGCTCATCAACTGAAAATGAATCCGACAAAATCATTCTTGGGAGTGTCGAGTGGCAAGTTCCTTGGGTTTGTTGTTACATCAAAATGGATTCATCTTGACCCAGACAAGGTCAAAGCCATTCAAAGCATGGATCCACCAAGGAACCTTAAAGAGCTTAGAGGCTTGGAAGGAAGACTGGCTTATATCAGAAGATTCATCGCAAATCTCTCAGGCTGCTGCCAACCATTCACCCGACTCATGAAAAGGGTACTTCCTTTGTATAAGATCAAGCATGTCAGGAAGCTTATGAAGACATCAAGAGATACCTCACAAAGCCTCCAGTCTTAGTGGCCCCTACATTAGGGAAACCATTCTTGCTTTATGTGAAAGATATGGACCATTCTCTTGGTGCCCTCCTCGCTCAAAAGGACGACAATGGTCACGAGCAGGCCATTTATTATCTGAGCAGGACTCTCATAGGAGCAGAATCTCGCTACAACCCTATCGAGAAAGAGTGTTTAGCTCTTGTCTTTGTCATTCAGAAGACACGACATTATTTGGTCGGCCAAACCATACATGTCATCTCTAGAGTGAATCCTTTGCGCCTTCTCATGACGAAGCCAGGATCATTGAATTCAAGTTGGCTAAATGGGATTTTTATATTCTCAATACGATATGATCTTTATCCCTCAGAAGGCGGTTAAAGGTCAGGCCCTCGCAGAATTCTTGGTTGCTCATCCAGTTCCAGAGAACTCAAAACTTCACGAAGATATTCCGGACTAAATCTTCGAGTCTAATATAACCTCAGAAGAGGAAGTGTGGCAGATGTTCTTCGATGGAGCATCATGAATAGGCCCTAAAGGCAAGATCATTGCCAGAGTGGGGGTTGTGTTTATCTCCTCACAGAATCATGTCCTTCCCAGAGCATTTTCTCTGACAGAATCGTGCTCCAACAATGTAGCGGAATATAATGCTCTGCTCATTGGTCTTCAGCTCGCCCATGAAATGGGGGTACGCTATCTTGAAGCTTATGGCGATTCAAAACTGATTATCAATCAGGTTAAAGGCGAATATGAATTTCTCCATGAGGATTTGGTGCCTTATTACCACACAGTCATCGAGTTGGCTAATCTATTTGAAGGTTTCTACATCGGGCACGTGTCTCGATCTCAGAATACCAGGACGGACGCTCTTGCTGCATTAGCAACAATGCTAGCCTTGCCAGCCGACGCCGAGTACCACCTCACAGTGGCAACTCGACACCTTGTATGTTCTAGTGATATGTTAAAAACCCGAGAAGTCTATAATGTCTCTACGGATCTTGAGCCAAGAGATTGGCTATTTCCTCTCATTGACTATGCCTTACACGATCTGCTGCCAGACGATCCTAAAGAAGCAGCATCTATCAGACAAAGGTCTCTCTGTTTCTACTACAATCCAACTTTGAAGACACTTTACCGTCGTTCATATGACAGTGTCCTCCTTCGTTGCCTTTCTAATTCAGAAGCATAGGAAGTGCTTAAAGAAGCACACGGCGGCATATGTGGAGCTCATCAGCCTGGTCCAAAGCTCAAAGACAGGCTGTATTGGCTTGGATATTATTAGCCAACCATGATAGCCGATGCCATCCAATATGCACGAAGATGCAAAGCATGTCAGATTCATGTGGACTTCATACACCAGCCTTCAGAGTGGCTCCACCCGACTGTTACATCATGGCCATTTGAAGCATGGGGAATCGATATCGTAGGGCCAATCATCCCCTCTTCGACAAGAAGATTGAGGACGTACGTGTTGTGGAGAAGATCATGAGATCTCTACACTCAAGATTTGATTATATCGCTGTGGCGATTGAAGAATCAAATGATCTTGAGGATATGTCAGTGGAAGAGCTCCAAGGCTCTCTATAAGTTTATGAAGAAAGAGGCTTGCGAAAGAAGAAAGAAGAAGGAAAGACTATGGAGCAAGCTCTTCAAGCCAACTCTTCTCAAAAGAAGGATGGATCTTCAAGAGGAGGCTACCATCGAGGAAGAGGTGGACGTGGTGGCAAAGGACGAGGTGGTCGTGGTAACCACTTCAACGAACAAAGCAAGCACCCATGGTGATGAAAGTGAAGGGAATGGTCGTGGAAGCCATGAAACTCGTGGCCGAGGCCGCGGTCGAGGTCGTGGCCGGAAAGGAAGGTATGATAAATCTCATATCCAGTGCTATGTTTGTAAGAAATATGGTCATTTCTCCTATGATTGTTGGTATAATTCTGACAATGATGGTGAAAATCACCTAGAGGGGGGGTGAATAGGTGATGATGCTAATCAAAGGACAATTTACAAAATTTAAAGCTACAACAATCACAATCAAGAATCACAAGATGAATGCAAGCAAGTAAGTATGACAATGAATATGATGAGCAAGTAATAAGTGCAAGCAAGTAGAGTAAGGAATGCAAGAATGTAAACCAATCACAAACACAAGGATATGTTATCGAGGTTCGAGCACCCAGCTCTACTCCCCGCCTTCCCCAGAAGGATTCCGACCACTTCTACTATCACAAAGATCTCAAATACAATGGAGTACCCAACTCCTACAATCTCAAGTACAAGTAATTTCCTTGGTAGTCAAAAGACCACAAACTCTCTCTTTTAAATATCTCTTCCCTTACAAAGGTCCTTAGAGAATATTGAGTAGGAATGAAGCTCTTGTTGTAAGTGAAGAAAGAAAATTAAATCAGAGAGTATTTAAAAACCCTTCAGAAAATCAGTGAGAAATTCAGTACAAAAACTAAGAAACAAGTCTCTTTTGAAAGCCTTAAACTTTTGAATTTTCTAGCAATAATTGTTGTAACAAATCTCTCCCCAAACACCCCTATTTATAGGAGAGGGCTAGGGTTTAGGGATAAAACATAATTACTGATGTTTAGGAGGTAATTAGATCAAAATATATCCTTAAACGAATTTTTAAACACAAAAGACAAAAATAAACAGCTCACTTAAAATCTGCCCGTTACTGTTCAACGGACACATCGGTCGACTGGGCCGGTCGACCGGTAGATCAAAAATTCGACCGTTATAGGCTAGCGGTCGACCGACCCGGTCGACTGAGAAAACCTGTGAGCAAAAATAATATCTCGGTCGACCGCCCCGGTTGACTGGCAGACATGCACACTGATACGTGCATCTGCCAGAACTGCGGTCGACTGGTCCGGTCGACCGGACCAGACTGACACAGACTCGGTCGACTGTCCCGGTCGACCGGATCAGGTCAAAAATCATTTTTGGAAGAGAAAATAAAGAGGATTTTGATTTTAACAAAAATACTTTTGAACAGGGAATAGAATTAAACATAAAGATGTATTTGTAGGCAAAAACTTGTATGCAAAATATTTTTGTATAATTTATAAGAAATTATTTTGGAATGAGCATGTGCGCAAAAACGTGTGTGATAGAGCTTCAAACCTATCCACTATTCTTTAACATACTATAAACTGAAAAACAAATTACATGAAGACTTCTTGTGCTATCTTCAAGTCTTTGAGCCATCCAATGCCTTGCTAGTGCCTTCTCTTCTATGATCCTTCCTTGATGTGCAATTTGCCTTCCTTGCTTTGTGGAACTTAGAAGTTTTTGCAATAGCTAAGCGAATGGTCTCTAAACATGGTACAAAACCTGAAACTCATCTTAACAAACTTGTTAGTACCAAATAGCACTAATTTGGTTTGTCATCATCAAAACACAAAACAATTAGAGAGTGTAACCTCTTGGGCCAACAGATGGTGGAGAAAAGGCTAATCATGTGGAGCTAAGTGAAGGACAAGTGTTGCTCATGTCCTATAATGAAATTGAGCCGCCTCAAACGGTCACATGGTTCATAGACACGGGAGCCTCAAATCACATGAGTGGAAGAAAGGAGTTCTTCACAAGGCTCGATGAAGGTCATCAAGGCTACATCACATTTGGTGATCTTTCCAAATGTCCAATTGAAGGAAAAGGTGATGTTGTCTTTAAACTTCAAAATGGTAGGGAGCTTTGCATCTCTGATGTCTATTATGTCCCTACTATAAAAAGTAATTTATTGAGTATTGGACAATTGTTGGAAAGAGGATATGGCATCAAGACGAGCGATCTAGCTCTTAGCTTGTTGGATAAGAATAACAGGCTGATTACACATGTGAAGATGACAAAGAACAGGATGTTCCCGTTGAAGCTCTCAATTGTGGAGTCGAGGTGCATGAAGGCAACGACTCAAGATTACAGCAATCTGTGGCATTTTCGCTATGGACATCTCAATTTTGAGGCATTGAAGCTAATGGAGAAGAAGAAAATGATGGTGGGATTGCCAAAGATTGATGCTCCTAACAACCTTTGTGATGTTTGCATTGTGGGAAAGCAACAAAGGGAGTCATTCAAGAAGTATGATGTCAAAAGAGCATCTAAACGTCTACAATTGGTGCATTCAGACGTATGTGGACCCATCAAGCCCGAGTCTATTGGTGGTAATAGGTATTTCCTAACCTTTACTGATGATTTTAGTGGCAAGACTTGGGTGTATATGCTAAAAGAGAAAAAAGAAGTCTTCTCAAAATTCAAAGAATTCAAGAGCTTTGTTGAAAAACAAAGTGGATGTCTGCTTAAGGGTTTGAGAACTGATCGTGGAGGCGAGTATATGTCGCAGGAGTTTGAGAATTTCTGCAGGGAACATGGCATCCAACATCAACTCACTATGCCGCAAACACCACAACAAAATGGTGTCTCAGAGAGGAAGAATTGAACAATTCTCAACATGGTCCGGTGTATGCTGAAGGAGAAAAATATCCCAAAGGAATTTTGGGGAGATGTTGTGGCTTGTTCTGTTTATTTGTTGAACAGGTTTCCAACGAAGAGACTTGAAGACATGACGCCAGAGGAAGCATGGAGTTCTCGAAAGCCAAAGGTCGATCATCTTCGAATCTTTGGAAGTGTTGCTTATGCTAAGATTTAGGAGGAGAAGCGCACGAAGCTTGAAGATAAAAGCCAAAGAGGCATATTCTTGGGCTATGGTGAGAACTGCAGCGGATACAAGCTGTATAACCCCGTCACTTGCAAGATTGTGATGTCAAGAGATGTGAAATTTGATGAAGATCAAAGCTGGGAGTGGAAGACAATTGACATGGGGATTCTCATTCCTCTTGATGGTGAGGAGGAGAAGAGAGAGTCACCATCCACTACCTTAAATGAAGATTCAAACCATGATGATTCTACCAGTCCTGTACGCAAGACAAGGAGAGTTCAAGAGATTTATGACTCCACTCAACCAGTTGAGCCCATTGTTTGGGAGAACGAGGAGGAGTTCAACAATTTTTGTCTTTTTGCAGGCTTTGATCCTATGACATTTGAGGAGGCCAATAAGGAGGCAAAATGGAGGAAAGCTATGGAGGAGGAGATTCACTCCATCAAGAAAAATGATACGTGGGAGCTCACATCACTTCCATAAGATTCAAACCCCATTGGTGTTAAATGGGTATACAAGACAAAGAGAGATGCCAAAGGTGTGGTAGAGCGACATAAGGCGAGACTGGTCGTGAAGGGCTATAAGCAAAAGTATGGCATCGACTATGAAGAGGTCTTTGCCCCAGTAGCAAGGCTAGAAACGGTGAGGTTGTTGATCTCACTTGCGACCCAACGACGGTGGAAAATGCATCAAATGGACGTGAAGTCGGCATTCCTAAATGGGAAACTTGAAGAAGAAGTTTATGTTGAACAGCCACCAGGATTCATTATTAAAGGGCAAGAAAAGAAGGTGTACAAGCTGAAGAAGGCTCTCTATGGGCTAAAGCAAGCATCAAGAGCATGGAATTTAAGGATTGATAATTACCTCATGCAACAAGGATTTATGAGGTGCCCTGATGAGCATTCTTTATATGCTAAGGCAAACTCACATGGAGAAGTATTGTTTGTTTGCTTGTATGTAGATGATCTGATGTTTACAGGTAGCAGTCACTCTATGATCCAAGACTTCAAGCTCTCAATGAAAAAGGAGTTCGAGATGACGGATCTAGGCCTAATGAAATATTTTCTAGGCATTGAGATGCAACAAGGTGAAGATGGTATTTTTATTTCCCAATCAAAGTATGCAAAGGAGATCTTAGAGAAATTTGCCTTTGAAGACTGCCACCCAATTGACACACCTGTTGAGTTTGGTCTCAAATTAACCAAGGAGGGTGAAGGGAAGCTAGTCAACCCAACTTATTTCAAAAGTCTCATGGGTTGTCTAAGGTATTTGACTTGCACTCGTCCTGATATTCTATTTGGAGTAGGACTTGTGAGCAGGTTTATGGAGACCCCGAGAACCTCCCATTTGAAGGCAGCAAGGAGGATTCTTAGTTATATTAAAGGAACGGTTGATCATGGACTGTTCTACTCGCAGAATCACAACCTTGAATTGGTTGGTTTTAGCGATAGTGATTGGGCTGGAAGCCGTGAAGATCGAAGGAGTACAACTGGGTTCGTATTCTATCTTGGTAATGCTGCATTTACTTGGTCGTCGAAGAAGCAATCCATAGTTGCTCTTTCAACCTGTGAAGCTGAATATATAGCAGCAGCTGCTTGTGTTTGTCATGCTATATGGTTGAGGAGACTATTAGAGAGAATGACGTTAAAGCAAGAAGAAGCGACCAAGATCTACATCGATAACAAGTCGGCCATTGCTCTAGCAAAGAACCCGGTTCATCATGAGAGATCAAAGCATATTGACACTCGATTTCACTTCATAAGAGAACACGTGAAGATGAAGGAGGTGGAGTTGCACCACAAATGTTCGAGTGATCAAGTTGCCGACATTTTCACAAAAGCATTGAAGACGGATGCCTTTCAAAAATTAAGGAAGAAGCTTGGCGTCCAAGTTCGTGGAGAAACAAGTTTAAGGGAGGAGAATGTTAGCTATTAAACTTGTTACATGCATTAGTAATTATGTTATTCATGTATTCATGCACTTATGAGATACATGTACATGAGAAATTCATGAACTAATTTGAAGAGTCATGTGGTTTGGTGTTTGAAGAGTCATGTGGTTTGGTGTTTGAAGAGTCATGTAGTTTGTTGTTTGAAGAGTCATGGAGGATGTTCCAAAAGGCCTATATAAGGAAGTGCATATGTAAGTCCAATTGAATAACTCGAAATACAAAGTTCATTTCCTCCTTCTAGAAAAACTATTCCCAACAAATTTTTCTTTTTCTTTTTCTCTTTGTAAACAAACAAGTGAATAAAAATTAGATTAGAAAACCTAGACTAAAAAAAATTCTGAGAAAAAATAAAAAATTAAAAAACACATAGAAAGGAAACTTTTGGAGATAAAATAAAGAATATGAAAAAAGTCTAATATAAAGAAGAAATAAAATAAAAATAAAAAATCTCATAGTAAGAATACGCAGAGATAAAAATGGAGAAAAAAATATGAGAGAGCAAAAAAAAAGGAAATAGATAAAAAACAATCTGAGGTAAAATAAAGGAAAATAAATGTGACATGAGATTGAAAAAACATATTAGAAGAAAACAGCAAAAAGTCTGTTAAATTTAAATTGCTCTTAGAAAAAAATAGAAATTATTAAATAAAAGAACGAAAAATGTTGGAGATAAAATGGAGAAATCTGATAATAAACTAAAAACCTGAAATAAAATGAAAAAATTCTATGATAAAAAGAATTATATACAAAAATCCTGAGAAAAAGAAAGAAAAAGAATGTAATTAAACAAACTAATCCCAAATATAAGAAATAAAAAAATAAAAAAGTCTGAGATTAAAAGGGAAAAATATTTAAAAAAACCTTGAAAGTGAGAAATAATAAAAGAAAATTTACCGAAGGATAGAGAAAGAGAAAAAAAGACACTAACATATAATTAAAAATTTGCAGCTTTTAAGACATTCTGATAATTAAATGAATGATCATATTGATAACCAAAAATATAAAGTAGCTAACTAGAAAAATAACCTGATAACAAGAAAAGGAGGGAAACTGATTTCTAGAATATTAATATAAATTGCTTAACTTTCTATACTAGATTTTTGGCACTATTATACATGGGCAGTAAAATTTGAATTAGTCAAAATGAAGTTTGGTAAGGAGTTGTTTTAGGAAAGAAAAAAATTAAATTAAGAAGTTTTATTTTTTTAATTTTTTTCTATGTTTAATAAAAAAATCTCATTTCTATTACCAATTTAATAAAAGTTTAGTTTAAATAAATATATTTATTTTACTTTTTCTATGATTTGCATTAACATTATTGATATTTGTTTTTGATAAAACTTATACAACCTTATTGATCCTTTTTCCTTACAAGGTATTTTGGGATGCATGGTTAAAAAGTGCGACAGTGATCATTATATTAAATTAAAATTTTACCTCTTCATCAAATGAATTAAATCCAAAGCTACCAATTCTTCGCATAAACCAGCGTAAGAAACACGAAATTCTACCTGGCAATACTTTTGGGGCTGAATCTGATGGAGGAAGCCAAGCATCCAACTTTCAACAGTCGATAGATCAAAGCATATCAAAGTTAATATAGCAGGAAAAGCCTGACTAGTCGACTGGTCCTTCAGATTAGTCGACTGGCCCATCCAAAAGAGGGTCGGAATTTTCAGTTAGTTGACTAGTGGATTAACATCAGTCAACTAACCCTTAGTAGTTGACTAATCAGTGCCAGTAGTCGATTAATTTTGTGTAACAAAGAGTAGGAAAATTTTCTTGACTTCTTATTAGTCGCCTAATCCCTAGCACTAGTCGACTAAAAATGTCACCCATTGTTTTTTAGATTCTGTTTAGGATTTCATTTTCGGATCCAATTAGTTTCCAAATTGTTTCATTTTTGTTTCTTTAATTATAGTTTCCTAGTTAGATTAGACTACTACTTTGAAAGCCTATAAAATGTAATTGTATCCATTGTTTTTGTAATTAACTTTGATCAATAAAATTGAGTTTTTCCTCTTAAATTTGGTCATGGATTCGAGTTGCTACCCTTTGCTCGTGGCTTTGAGTAAATTGCTCCTGGATTCGACTATTATCTCTACTAGAAGGTTTCCTCTAGAATTCATTGGCGCTAAAATGATATCAAACCAGCGCTATTCGCTTCCTTGTTTGCGTCAATTGGTATAAGAGCTTTGGCAACTTTTCGATGATGGTAGGAGTCAGTGATGAATCGTAAAGCCTTTCCACAAGGGTAGGATTATTGAAGAGAGGATCAACACTTTTGAATCAACCTTGAGCGATGTAGTCCAAGAACTCAAGAGATTGTTTCTCAAGATCGATGATCGAAGTTTAGTGGATACTACGTACCAAACGATCGTGATCGTTTATCAATCAATCTTCCTCCACCACCTCCACCTTCACATCCACCACAAAAATTACCATCATATCATCTGTCAACTAATCTTCCTCCACACTTTTATCCATCAGAACAACAACCACCATATCATCCATCGACTAATTTTCCTCAACAACCAATACTATACACCCTTACATCCATCAACAAGTCTATAACTTATATTGTTTAGAGATTGCAGTGCGACCAAAAGACTCCCGACACTACAACGCGACATGAAATCTTCTATACAAGCTATTCGATTAAAACAAAGTATGAAACCTCGTCATTGACAATGGGAGTTGCGAGAATATTGTTTATAGAGCATTTGGGGACTACTTGAAGTTAGAAACAGAGCCACACCCACATCCTTACACTATTGATTGGATCAAGAAGGACCTCTCCATCAAGATCTATGTCATGTTCCTATTTCTATCAGAAGTTTTATCAAGATACTGTTGTTTGTCATGTTATCTATATGGATAAGTGTCATATTTTTTGGGGAGACCATGATAACATGATGTTGACGTTACCACAAAGGTAAAGAGAACATTTATGTATTTCTTTAAAAGGATAAAAGAGTTGTCATGAGACCAATTCCACCAACCTCAAAGCCTACAAAAGAAGTGGAGCCTAAATTCATATCCATATAAAATTGAGGCGAGTCTTCAGTGGAATCCAAGGAAACAAAGCCAAATTTTGCTTTAGTTGTCAAAGAAGAAATTACTCCACCCACTGAGATTCCCGAGGAGGTGAAACCATTGCTGGAAGAATTTAAACTACCTTGAAATCATAGTGCATCTATGCTTCATGATTTCAGAGATTCTTTCATGTGGAAAGAGAGTGCTAGAGATGGAAGTTCTCAAGTCTTCAAGTTCATAGCACCTATTATTGACACGTGGGCGCGACGTGTTCTCCACGGTATGCAAAATTCTATCTCCAATTGCACTTTGAAAGATCTTTTTCATGGAGGCGAATTAATGAAGTATGAGAGTCTGTTGTATGTGTATGGTTGGATAATGAAGGAGCACCAAATAATTGACATTGCTTATCAACCGATCCGAGATGATGATTACATTAAAGATTCGATGACGTAACACTAAATGGATTTTGATGAAGATCATCGAGACAAGTCAAGATTTTAGAATCACCCTTTCCCTCAAGCTGAAGATGGCATCATTCATGATTCTATTGATTGGAACTCAAGGATGGGCTCTTTTGAAGAGAGAGGGACTGATGTAGGAAGCCAAGCACCCAACTTTCTGAGATTGATAGATCAAAGCAGATCAAAGCCAAGATAGCAGGAAAGGAAAGACTAGTCGACTATTCCTTCAGATTAGTCGACTACCCCATCCAACAGAGAGTTAAAACTTTAAGTTAGTTAACTAAAAAAAATTTAACATCAGTCGACTAACCCTTAGTAGTCAACTAATCAGTGCCAGTAATTGACTAATTCTGTACAACAGAGAGTAGCAAAATTTTCTGAACTTCTTATTAGTTGACTAATCCCTAGCACTAGCTGACTAATACTGTCACCGACCGTTTTTCAAATTCTGTTTAGGATTTCATTTTCGGATCCAATTGGATTCCAAATAGTTTCATTTTTATTTCTTTAAGTTTAGTTTCCTAGTTAGATTATACTACTACTATGTAAGCCTATAAAAGATCATTGTATCCTTTTTTTTTGCAGTCAACTTTCATCAATACAATTGAGTTTACTCTAAAACTTCTCGTGGATTCGAGTTGCTACCCTTTGCTCTTGGATTCGAGTAAATTACTCGTGGATATGAGTAAATTGCTCGTGGATTTGAGTATTATTTCTACCTGAAAGTTTCTCCAGGGTTCATTAGTGTTAGAAGGATATCATTGTTCGCTTTCTTGTCTGTGTCAGAATGCAACTTGGCAGCAAACAAGTCAATTTTCATAGATGAACTCAAAACAATTTGGTTCTATAAATATCTAATAAGTTTATTTTTTCTGAAAACAATGCTTGGCTTTATGTCTCGATCTATTTAATATGAGGCTACTTAAAAATATTCTTCTCTCTTAACTTGTTCTTATTAAACCAAACATTAATATATATATATATATATATATATATATATATTAAACCAAACATTATCCTCTCTCTCTCTCTCTATATATATATACATACATATACATATATATACATACATATATATATATATATATATATATATATATATATATACACACACACACACACACACACACACACACACACACACACACATATATATATATATATATATATATATATTTATATACAGAAAAATGTATATCAGTCAATAACTGAGAGTGCATTTCAACTGGCGGTGAAGTGGCACAATATGTGCCACATAATTCAGCAATCTTAATGGTGCCCTCGCTTTTGGAACTAATTGAAATAACTAAGAGCCCCTGCCGTTCAAAAAAGACAGTTTTTTAAGATAATGTATTAGTTTATATACTTTACTATTGTTTTTCCCCTTTTTATATGTCTATCTCTATCTGTGTCTCCACACACTATCAGATTTAGATTCTTAATTCGTAGAGAATGTCATTCTAAAAAAAGCGAGAGCGGGATCAGATATTGATTTTTAGTTTGCAAACCTAGATCTCCATCAACTCTCCATTGAGATCTCCATCAGATTTCTCTCTGCCCGTCTATTTTAATGTCGAGCCCTAACCATAATTCATCTCTTACCACCCCATCTCACTGCCGGCCCTGCCCCCTTTCTCTCCATCTTAATATGAATCATTTATCATCAAGTTCAACTTCATCACAGAATATAGAAAATCCAACAGGATGGAGATCCTTGAATGTTGATCAAGAGGTTAGTTTTTTAATTTTTATTTATGTTAATTTTCATCGCAATTGCAGCTAAAAAAAACAATGGATACAATGGCATTGGTCGCAGTTATTTTTGTTCATCCTGAATAATTTGATTGTGAATATTCGGACAATGGTCGCAGTTAACTTATTCTGGCTGAATTGTAATAACTGCGACAAAGATCGCAGTCATTTTTTTCAAGAGGAAGAATAACTGTGACCAGGGTCGCAGTCGACTTATTCTCGCAGAATAGTATCAACTGCGACCAAGGTTGCAGTCAATTTATTCAATAAGAAGAATGTCTCCGACGGGGTCCCAGTCAACTTATTTTAGCTGAATAAGTTTAACTGCGACCAACGTCGCAATTATCTTATTCAAGAAGAATAATAATTGTGACCAGGGTCACAGAAAACTTATTCTGGCTAAATAAAAAAATTGCGACCAAGGTTGCACTATCTCATTAAAGAACGCAGGTTACATAATATATTATTTTTGAATATGAATAAAGAATTAAAGATAGGATTACCTAAACTTCACAGTGAAAGAATAAGCTTTTCAATCCACCATTATTTTCAAGATGCTTCATGTAAAAATGAATGACATTAGCATCTAAATCGTTCTTGAACAGCAGATCCTCTATGTCATTTCTAGCAACATGTGTTGCATTATCAGGATCCTGATATGCAAGAACATTGCCAAAAAAAATATTTTTAAAGTTATTACTATGAATTAGTTCTTGATAAATTAAGAAATTGTTAATAATATTTAAACTATAACCTTGGTCTCAGTTATATCAAATACAACTTTTTTCTGAAGATAGAAGGAATGTTGAAATAAGAGAAAAAAAATTAACATACTCAGAGGTGGATTTGTCCCGAAAAAATTTGATGAATGCTTGTTTTGGCTTCTGTAGATAATACTTTCATTTATATCCCCTTTTTTTACTGAGTGTCGCTTTTCTCTGCTATGTCGAAGGCAGGGCCAAAACTTGTGCTTCAACCTGTGGAATAGTTTCTTGAATTGATATCTTCTTTTGTTTTGGATAAACAAAATCAGAGCCATCATGATCGTTTTCAGTACGCTTGTGTTCATTGACTCCCCTATCTATTGATCCTTTGGGACATTCACAGTTTTTCCTTTAAAAGCTTCCTTTACAACCAAAATGGGAGATGTTCTTTATTTTTTTCTTCTGAAGCTTCATCATTCTGGATATCAAGTATTTGCTGAGTTAAGTTTAAAATAAAACTTAGAAAATCTTAACATGTAATACTTATCTCACATTTCCATGCACGATATCCTCATTTCCTTCCTTTTTCCTCCTTCTCCTTCTCCCTCTTCATCCTCATCTCCTCATCGACCTTCCTCCTCTTCTCCTTTTGCTCCTCCTCTTTTTTCTCTTCTCATCATCCTCTTCCTTTCTTTCCTTCTCCTCCATCCTCTTCTCCTCCTCTTCTTTTTTCCTCTCTTCTTTCTCATCCATCTCCTTTTTTCTTTTCTCTAATTCCTCTTTCTTTGTCTTTTTCTCCTTCTCTTGCTCCTCTTCCTTCATCCTCTTTTCCTTCTCCTCCTTTTTCCTCTTCTCCTTCTTCTCTATCTCCGTTTTTCTCTTCTCTCCTTTTCCTTTCTCCTCTTTTCCTTTTCATGCTCCTTCTTCTCCTTCTTCCTCTTATTCATCCTCCTCCTTCTCAATATTGGCTGCTCTCAATAGCTCTTCTTCCTTCTTCACCTTCATCTTTTCTTTTATTTCCATAATTTTTTCTCTCTTCTCTCTTCTCTCTTCTCTGCTTCTTTATCTGTTATTTTCTTGCTTTCTCATCTTTCTTTTTTTCAATTTTCCTTTCTAAATAATGTTGGTCCTGAGATGATGCCAATTATAAAATCTTGTACAAACTCTCTTCAACCAGAAGACGCTCTTGTACAATGCTCCTCTTTGAGTGATTACAAACTTTCCTATAAGCCTTGAATCTGTATGTGATCGTGGATAAGGAATAATAGGTGGACTCTCAGAAATCTTCACTATGGAGTAGGAATTTGAGTGAAGAAATGAAAGAGGGAACAGTTTTTTGAAAGGCAGAATTTTGATAGAATTTTTGGGCAGAAAACTTGAGTTTTGAATTGGTGTTTTTAGCCTAAGATAACAACCCTATTTATAGCTGAACTCTATAATTAGTTAGGGTAGTTATCAGGTCCATTTTGAATATTTAAACATTGAGTAACGTTGGATAAAACATCAAAAAATAGAAACTGTCCAACAGTCAGAAACTGCCATTAGTCGACTTAAGATATGTCGACTAGGTTAGGCAATTTACACTGGGTTAGTTGGCTACAAAATGGGTCAAGTCGATTAGGTCAAAATTGAATCAAAGGATAAGTTTTTGGAAACTGAAACTAGTCGACCAGAACAATGTATCAGTCAACTACATCAGGTTATTAGTCGACTATAAAGTCTGTTAAGTCAACTAATAGTGACAAACAGAGAGTTGGTATGTTTGCAAGACAAGTGTTAGTCGACTAGGAAAAATGTCAAGTCGACTATACCATGTATAAGTCGACTATAAAAGGATATAAGTCGACTAATAAGGCTATGATGTGTGTGTGTTTCAAGGCTTTTAATATACTATTAACCATTACAACACATTGATCGAGGTAAAATCGCGCACAAAAAAGTGTATGTTTTGAAATCGATATTTAAAGTGTGTGTGCTTTGGCTTCCTCGATACATCCGTTACAGCATAGAGGCTAAACGAGTCAAATCCATAAGGACGGGAGGCGATAGAAGCTTTACCGGTTGATTCACGTGTTTGTTAAAGATTCTTCAAAGTTTTAAAGAATGAAAAGAAAAGAAAGCAAAGAATGAGAAGAGAGATACGGTGAAATACGAAGAAGTGGGAAACATATAAAAGAATGGTTTTTGTGATTTTTGATATTTCTAAAATAAAGTGAAAGAGAAAAAAAACTCACGGCTACTAACTACTAATGACTCCACCAACATGCTAACCTCTTAGTGATAGTTGCCTCACATGTATCATTGGCCATCACTAGTCCTTGGTTCAAGAGCTATTCAAAGCATGACCCATATGTAACTCATCACAACCCAACTTAACAAATAAGTGCAAGCTACACTTAAATCATCAAAACCCAATAAGAGAAAGCATGAAGTAAAGTAATGTTATCTTGTTAGTGGTTAGGAAGTTAAAGTTAGATCCATCACATGAGCCATCAATGGCTCTTGCAAGAGCAAGGTCAAAACGAGGCTATTAGATTCATGTGGATTATCATAAAAGAAGTTAGCAAGTTGGTGGTTAGTAGTTAGTTGCCATGAGAGAAAATACTAGCTACACATGTAAAAGAGATTAGAGAGAAGAAAACATAGAGAGGTAAAGAGAGCACCTTTCATACATTGTCACCTTCTATTTCAAGCACTCTTGCATTCCAAGCATGAACCACTCTCTCTCCCTATTACAAGATCTATAAAATGAAAAATACAAAGAGGGAGAAGAAGAACTAACCTAACCTAAACTAAACTACAAAATAGAATGAAAAACTACCCTAAACTCTGCATATCTCCAACTCTGGAACCCCAGGGGGTATATATAGGCACCAGGGAAGAGGGGGCCAGCTGGAAACAGCACGGGCGCAGCCGCGCCCGCATGGCCACGGAAACGCGGCCCAGGACGCGTTTCCGAGGCAATCCTGGGGTGGCGCGCGGCGCTTCGAGCCGCGCATGGTCCCGTCTGTCCCCTATCAGTTTTGATGCCCGGTTTCGTCTTTGCAGCCCCTGGTTTGTACAGAATCAGCTCTCTAGGTCAATGGCTATCTTTAATAGGCTTTTAATCACCATTAAATGGTGATTTAGGGTCTTCTTCTTCATTTGCACACCATGGACCTAGAATCAAGCAAGTAAGGTATTATTAGCAGAATTTATTATCAAATAGATGTGAAGATGCGGTATGAATTATGCAGTTTTAGTGACTAATCACACCCCCACACTTATCTTTTGCTCGTCCCGAGAAAAACAAAAAAAAATGAAAATTATTACACCACTTTCGCAGGTGACGCGATTGCACTGAGCATGTGCAACAAGCCGTTAAACCTCTAAGTTTCCCCTAGAGGAGGAGTTTTGTCTCCTGAGGGTTTTCAGTGGATTACACCCACAAAATCCATAAAGAAAGAAATCAAATGTTAGTTTTTTTGAAAACGCATTTTGAAATAAAGAAAAGTGTTGAAGTATTTTTGCGAAAATATAAGTGATCTAAGGTCATAGGTGAACCAGAAATTGTTCTTTCTTAAACTTAGTCAAAATGCAAAAAATCTTGTTATAAATTAAATGTAAGAATTTAAATTGAATTGACTCTTTGATCTTTCATAAAATTCTTAGAAAAATATGCACTTTGTGAACAGTGAAGGTTTTTGGGATATTGACTCTAACTTTCATGCCATTTATTTATATTATTATATATATATATTCTTTTTCTTTTTCTTCCCTTAGTTTTATTAGGCTTTCTTATTTACCCGGGTAGTGTGCCTTTAGCTGGTGACTCCCAAACCAGATGGTCTTAGGGCACCAGATGAGAAAACATCCCTCGGACTTAAGGACTCGAGTAAACAAGGCCACAAACTAAAGGGGATTATTTATTTTTTTATCCACCGTTTTAGATGTGAATAATCATGCTTCCTGAGGCATAATTATCCAACTTCACTAAGTGGTTTTTATTATCATAATAATTTATATATATATATTTTTATGGCATTCCTAGTCTTTGTTTCAATCCCAAAAATTGTGTAAGTATGAAGTGCATAAATCTAAGGCAAAAAATTCAAGATCAAATTATCTTTTCAATCTTATTTTCTTATCCTAAAATTTAAACAAGATATATTATTTTGACTCAGTTTAAAATTTTATAATTTTAGGTCTTCCTAATTCCTAAGATAATCTTAATTTTCTTAAAATAAATCAAAAACTATTTCTCTTAAAAAAGTTTTGTAAAAAGAAAAGAAAAGAGTTTTTATATAAATTTTTTTATTATTTAAAAAGAAATGTGAAAGAAAATTTAAAACTACCTATGTTAGTAAATCCTCCTCCACACTTATCTCATGCATTGCCCTCAATGCATCGAGAATGTGTATATATATGAAATAAATGGGAGAGAAGGAAAATTACCTCAGGGTGGTGGTTCCGGTGGTGGTCTGACTGGGCCAAGCGTTGCTACCCAATCAAGATATCGTGGATCTTACAGAAACCCACCAATGACCTCTCTAACATGACCCAATAAAAGAATGATGGATTGAATGGTCTTATTGAAAATTTTATCCCCATTTAATTGCCAATTTTCAAAAATAATGACTGAGTCATTTTCTTCAACATTCTTGTCCAACAATGAAGTGTGCTTTTGAGATATGATTGATTTAGACTCAAATGGAATAGAAACAAAAACCGATACTGACTCGGGAAGTTGACTCAGATCAAGTCGAGAGTCAAAATTTGTTCAAAAATAGGGTCCAAACCAAAGAATTGATATTCACACGAAGTGTGATCATAAGAGATTTGTGATTCCATTTCACGATGAATTGGTACAGGATCTAATGTTGACTCCGGAATAGAGAAAAAAATCTAGTAAAGATACCGGAGTTATTATTGAATCAAAAAGGAAAATGGAATTCCCAACAGGAGGTTCAGGATCACATTCAGGTCCGATTTCAATTTCAGGGAAGGGATAACTTGCCAGAATGTCCAGGTGACTTTCATAACTTGGAATTTGGTCAAGTTCGAATGTGTGTTCTGAAATTGAATCTTGGTTTCCGAAAGAACATGATTCTTGTGTCCAATCGGTAGAGTTAGGAATATAAGGATTGCTCTCAACAGTTGACAAGAAAGATTATCCTCGCTCTCATTGATCAAATTGCTCATAATTGAGTCTAACCTACTGATAGGTTGGGTAACAAAATTCGGCTTTGGAATCATGTCTTCTATACTCTTGGCAATTGATTGGTAATATGAGTATGGATGTTGATTTTGAAAATTATGGTAAAATTGTGAGTCCATCGGATTTTGCGATTGCTGCTCGGACTCACGCAAGGGTTCCATACTTAAGTTCAGTATTGATGGTTGTTCATTTTGAATAGGTGAGACTGGAAAAGATGAGTATGACTCTTGAAAATTTAGTTGAGAGGATGAGTCAACATATTTTGCATTCTTTCACAAAAGACTTCCAAATGCTTTTCTAGTTCAGATTCTTCTTCAATTGGATGCTCTAGAAAAGGAGGATGCAGAGTTTGATGTGGGAAGGATTGTGAATTGAGCAAATTTTGCATTTGTTGGAGGGACTCTTCTATACTCTTTTCCAATGATGATTTTTCTTCAATTGGTGGTTCAGGAAAAGGAGTATATGAATCAAAATTGGGGAACGAATATTGTGAAAATTGTGGACAAGATGGTTGAAAATTTGACTCGGGGTAGGTGAATCCCCATGAACTCTGTGAAGAGTTGAAATTATTTTGAAAATTAGGGTCATATGGTTGGGGATATGGGTCATATTGATTCGGATAATCCTAACCCGGCATATATGGTTGGTTCATGTTGCACATTGCCGAGTCAGAGTTATCCGAATCAAATGAGGTCAGGTTGAAATATGGATTCATATTATAATTGAAAGAATTGTTGTTATTAAAATCCATATCACAATTTACATAAAAAAAAGAAAACAAACAAACACACAAACAAACAAAGAAAAAGAAAACAAGCCTATGCTAAGGTTGACTTAGACTTAGACGACTCCTAACTAGTTAGACTGTCCACGGGGGGTCTGTTGTCGGAAGCTGACCACAAGTTGATCGGTCAGGTAGGGGCAAGATCAGTGGGAGGTATCCGTGCGGAGCAACGGGCCTGCCAAACCACTATTCTTTGAGGTTTCGCCTCTCAATCCCCAACCTTAGACACCGATTTAGTAAGAATCAAATTCTAACAACTTTCCCCTTAGGTCAATCTCCTAAATGAGTCCGAGATGTCCCTAGGGGCCAACGTCTAGCAATTTTTATTTAGGCTTGGGTTGTGTGAGTGGGGTGGTGATTTTTGGGCCAAGGGAGGGTAATAACTTCCCCACCTTATGTTATTTTGGGTTTTGCCCTTAAGTTTAATTTGTGCAAATGTGCAATATAGATAAGGATGAACACAAAAAAGTGAATAAATCACTCAAATGTTTGTCCTAACTATATGCAATGCAATATGTACACCTCCTACAAGATCACAACAACATAAGAATAAAATACAGTATATTTGAATAAAAATTGACACGGACGTAGATGCAAATGTCTAAACCGTTTTAAAGCATCTAATTATTGTATTTTAATTCTTAATATTATTTACAGTGAACAGGTAATATAAACAAAAATTAGCAGCAGAGTATATAAATGTACAAGAAGTTACCCGACCACACTTGAGCAAGTGTGGACTGCTGCAATGCTAAAATTTAACCTGTACACCAAAAAACAAAGAAGAAAAGTTAACAAACTTGTGAAATCAAACCGTTCCCATCCCCGGCAACGGCGCCAAAATTTGATCGGGGGAAAACCGCGCACAAAAAGTGTATGTTTTGAAGTGAAGATTTAAAGTGTGTGTGCTTTGGCTTCCTCGATACTTCCGTTATAGCATAGAGGCTAAAGCGAGTCGAATCCATAAGGACGGGAGGCGATAAAAGCTTTACCGGTTGATTCATGTGTTTGTTAAAGATTCTTCAAAGTTTTAAAGAATGAAAAGAAAAGAAAGCAAAGAATGAGAAGAGAGATACGGTGAAATACGAAGAAGTGGGAAACATATAAAAGAATGATTTTTGTGGTTTTTGATATTTCTAAAATAAAGTGAAAGAGAAAGAAAACTCACGGCTACTAACTACTAATGACTCCACCAACATGCTAACCTCTTAGTGATAGTTGCCTCACATGTATCATTGGCCATCACTAGTCCTTGGTTCAAGAGCTATTCAAAGCATGACCCATATGTAACTCATCACAACCCAACTTAACAAACAAGTGCAAGCTACACTTAAATCATCAAAACCCAATAAGAGCAAGCATGAAGAAAAGTAATGTTAGCTTGTTAGTGGTTAGGAAGTTAAAGTTAGATCCATCATCATGAGCCATCCATGGCTCTTGCAAGAGCAAGGTCAAAACGAGGCTATTAGATTCATGTGGATTATCATAAAAGAAGTTAGCAAGTTGGTGGTTAGTAGTTAGTTGCCATGAGAGAAAATACTAGCTACACATGTAAAAGAGATTAGAGAGAAAAAACATAGAGAGGTAAAGAGAGCACCTTTCATAGATTGTCACCTTCTATTACAAGCACTCTTGCATTCCAAGCATGAACCACTCTCACTCCCTATTACAAGATCTACAAAATGAAAAATACAAAGAGAGAGAAGAAGAACTAACCTAACCTAAACTAAACTACAAAATGGAATGAAAAACTACCCTAAACTCTGCATATCTCCAACTCTGGAACCCCAGGGGGGTATATATAGGCACCAGGGAAGAGGGGGGCCAGCTGGAAACAGCACGGGCGCAGCCGAGCCCACATGGCCGCCGAAACGCGGCCAAGGCCGCGTTTCCGCGGCCATCCTGGGGCCGCGCACACGGCGCTTCGAGCCGCGCACGGTCCCATCTGTCCCTTGTCAGTACTGATTCCCGGTTTCGTCTTTGCAGCCCCTGGTTTGTACAGAATCAGCTCTCTAGGTCAATGGCTATCTTTATTAGGCTTTTAATCACCATTAAATGGTGATTTAGTGTCTTCTTCTTCTTTTGCACACCATGGACCTAGAATCAAGCAAGTAAGGTATTATTAGCAGAATTTATTATCAAATAGATGTGAAGATGCTATATGAATTATGCAGTTTTAGTGACTAATCACACATCAATAGCAACTCTCTTAGGGAAGTCTTGATCATGTAGAACTCTTGAATAGGCTTGTGCAAAAGAGCTCCATTGAAATGGCTTCACAAATATATCATCAAAAGCAAGTTTCAACATTCTCCCCCTTTTTGATGATGACACTTTGTGTTCACGAATACTCCCCTTGCAGAGAATATGTTAAATATTCTCCCCCTGCTGAAAAGAGGTTATAACAGATATAGAAAAACATGTGCTCTCCCCCTGTAAAAAAAATATGTCATAACATATATATATGATAAATGTTCTGAAATAATTTTTCTTATCAAACTTTTTATATGGTACCTGAAAGATAAACATTAGATGGTACCAATCATAAGATTAAAGCATTAACCTTTAGAAGTCCAAATCTAATTTGAATTTGGTTTTCATTTGTTAGTATACACATAATTGCATGAATTACATATATCATGTATGTATGATGTAATATAAGTATTTTTATCAACAATGCTTAAGTTTTTAGAAATCCATATGAACTTGTTTTTAATTCTTTTTGAAATAATATCAGTATTTCTTTTCACAAAAGAATTATATGGATTACGAACATATGTAGATTTTCACAAAATTCAAGACCATAATGATTATGTGACATCTTTTGATATGATAACAAATCAATTAACTTTTCTTTTCCTTGATTAAATTTAGTCACATTTTTCAAAATCTTTTCATACTTCATTTTGAAAATTGATATGTCTTCATCTAAAATAGAAATTCTTTCATTTAAAGACATAGTTTCTCTTTTCAATAAAATATTATTTTATAATAAATTCTCATTGTCTTTTTTTAATGATGATATCACTTTTTCAAAAGCATCTTTTTGAGAATTTATAGAAGAAATTTGAGAAGCATAACAAGAATTTTTTTTGAAAAATTTTTCATTTTCCTTTATCAAAAATTTATTCTTTATCTTTTCATTCTTAAGATCATTGTATAGTTCTTGAAATGCATATAAAAGTTCAGAAAATTGTACCTTATCTTCTTCTAGAGCCATGTAACAGATGTTGGCATGTTCAGTGGTTTCTTCTTCATCAGAGGAAGAGGAACCATTATTTTCCCATGATGCTTGGTAGTCTTTCTTCTTTCTAAACTTTTTGCTCTTGAATTTACCTTTGTTTTGAGCAATGGGCAGTCCTTCTTCATATGGCCTGTTTTATTATAATTAAAATATTTAAACTTACCTTGCTTTAAGAACTTTCTGAATTTTCTTGAAAACATTGCCATCTCCTCTTCATCGTTATCTGAATTGTTCGTGTCTGAGGATGCATGGAAGGCAAGTTCTTTCTTTTTTGAGAGAGATTGTTATTCATCCTTCTTTCTGTCTTTGAGTTGCACTTCATATGCAATTAGATTACCAATAAGGTTTTCTAATGACATTGTTGAGAGATCATTCGCTTCTTTGATTGCAGTTATCTTCTTTTCCCAATCTGATGTGAGTGCATGAAGGATCTTGCAAACTTTTTTGACTTGGATGTATTCCTTTCCAAGGGATGCTAAGGAATTTGTTATGTCAGTGAACCTTGTAACCATTTCTGAAATGGTTTCATTCTCCTTTATTTTGAAAAGTTCAAACCTGTGGACAAGAATAGAAATTTTAGATTCCTTAACCTTATTTGTGCCTTCATGTGTTACCTGTAGAGTGTGCCATATTTGATTTGCAGAAGTGGCTGTTGACACATGGTTGAATTCTTCTTTGGTTAAGGCACAGAATAAAGTATTCATCGCTTTGGCATCAAGGTTCACATTCTTCTTTTGATCATCACTCCAAGAGGTGTAGTTGGTTGTCAGCTTGGTGTATTGTGCTTCTACTATGTTCTAAAGTTCGTAGTTGAGCGATTACAAGTAGATCTTCATTCTACACTTCCAATAGTTGTAGTTAGATCCGTCAAATAGCGGTGGACGTTGTGTAAAATGTCCTTCTTTGAATTGTGATGAAGGAAACTCCATTGCCATCCTTGCATGTTGTTGACTGGATATGCAGGGCTTGTATGTCGGGCCGAGCTCTGATACCAATTGTTGGTCCCGAGATGATGCCAATTGTAAGATTTTATACAAACTCTCTTTAACCCAAAGACGCTCTTATACAATGCTCCTCTTTGAGTGATTATAAACTTTCCTATAAGCCTTGAATCTGTATGTGATCGTGGATAAGGGCTATTATAGGTGGACTCCTAGAAATCTTCACTATGGAGTAGGAATTCGAGTGAAGAAATGAAAGTGGGAACAATTTTCTGAAAATCAAAATTTTGACAGAATTTTTGGGCAGAAAACATGAGTTTTGAATTGGTGTTTTTAGCCTAAGATAACAACCCTATTTATAGCTGAACTCTATGGTTAGTTAGGGTAGTTATCAGGTCTATTTTGAATATTTAAACGTTGGATAACGTTGGATAAAACACAAGAAAATAGAAACTATCCAACAGTCAGAAACTGTCATTAGTCGACTTGAGATATTGGGTTAGTCAACTAGGTTAGACAATTTACACTGGGTTAGTTGACTATAAAATGGGCCAAGTCGACTAGGTTAAAATTGAATCAAAGGACAAGTTTCTGGAAACTAAAACTAGTCAACCAGAACAATGTATAAGTTGACTACATCAGGTTATTAGTCGACTATAAAGTTTGTTAAGTTAACTAATAGTGACAAACAGAGAGTTGATATGTTTGCAGGACAAATGTTAGTCGACTATACCATGTATAAGTCGACTATAAAAGGCTATAAGTCGATTAATAAGGCTATGATGTATGTGTGTTTCAAAGCTTTTAACATACTATTAACCATTATAATACACATCAATAGCAACTCCCTTTGGGAAGTCTTGATCATGTAGAACTCTTGAATAGGCTTGTGCAAAAGAGCTCTATTAAAATGACTTCACAAATATATCATCAAAAGCAAGTTCTAACAAATAATAAGTCTTATTTTTAGATATATATTTTCATTCCTTAAAATATCGAGTTCATCAGCTCTTTTTGTTGGCCTAAAGGGCCCTCACCTTAGTTTTGATGATGACTAACCTATGAAGTTAAGGTTACTAATGATCTTGTGTTTATATAGTTTTAGTTATTAATCATGATCTTAGTAGTTATTAGCTTCAATAAAGGATTCAAAGCTAGTTTTGGAGCTAACACGTGTAGATTCAAGAGCTCGCGCGTCAAGTTCGCATCTAGCACTCGGATGAAGTCGAGCTCTTTCGATCAAGTCCAGATCGAGTCATCTTAGAGATGAAGATTGATGAGAAGAATTTGATCTAGGTTTGTTTTAGTTTTGTTTAGATCTTGTGTAAGAATAGATTAGTTTTGATATGCTCAAGTACATACACACAAGTTCAAAAGTTTATTAGTTTCGGTTTAACAGTTTTGGAATTTCAAGACCATATCTTTAGTTTCCATGAATAGATAGAATCAAAATAAGTTTACATGGTTTATATGTATGTTAGAATTCATCCATTTACATTATTATTTCATATTATAGAAAAACTTATTTTGATGATTCTAGTTCAGGTGTTTTAAGTTTTGCTTTATCAAAACTTAGTTTGGATTTAATGTCAAAAACATAGATATATCATTTATATGTGTATTGGATCATTTCTATACACACTATGCTTCATATATGTTTCAAATATCATGTTTTTGGTACTTATACAAGTTTTAGAGAAAATGTATTTTCATTTCAAAATTCTAAGATCGAAAAATATTATTTTTGGTTTAAAGCTTAATAGCCATGCCTTAAAAATAGTTCAAATAGTTTGAAATATATGTTGAATTTTGATCACACATATTTGTACTTCAAATATTTATGTGAACTTATTTTTTTTGGATTTTGTGTTATTTTATGGGTTTTATAAGGATTTAACAACTTAGATTTCAAACCCTATAACCCTGATTTGAGCCTGCTGGCGGTCGACCGACGGGTTGACTGGACCAGAGCTCAGTCGATTGGTCGATCGATTGATTGAACAGGACGTATACAGCTACCTAGGCCTTGGGCCGGTCGACCACACAGTCGACCAATCTATTAGCCCAAGAGGTTACACTCTCCATTTGTTTAGAGTTTTGATGAAAATAAAACACATAAGAGCTATATGGTACTAATAAGTTGTTTAAGATGAAGTTTCAGGCTTGTACCATTCATGATGGCCATTGCTTAGCTATTACAAGGTTTCCTAGGTTTTTAGAGCTAATAAGGCATATGGCGCATGAGGAAGTGTCCATAGAAGAGAAGGCTCTAGCATGGCAAAGAGAAGGCTCTAACATGGCATTGCATGCTCAAGACATCATTAGATTTGTTTTTCATTTTTTATAGTTTATTAAAGAATAGTGAATAGGTTAAAGCTCATGTTCCTATACACAAGTTTTTGCGCACATGATTTTTCCAAAAAATTTCTCCTATATATATATATATACAAAATATTTTTAAATAAAGTTTATTACTTACAAACTCCATTTTGTGTATTATACCTAATTATGATAAATAATATTTTGAAAACCATCAAAATCCCTTCAAAAATCTTTTCAAAACTCAGTTTTTGACCTGAGGCGGTCGACCGGCCGGTCGACCGACTCTATGTCAGGTCAGATCGGTCGACCGACCGATCGACCGGGAATCTGACCGTTGGGTGCGTGCATGTGTGCACGTTTCCCGTCGACCGAGCGGTCGACCGGGACCCAATTTCGGTCGACCAACCTTCGGTCGACTGAAAGACAGTAACTCTCTGTTTGTTTCGGTTGACCGGGCGGTTGACCGTGGGCTGCAACGGCTCTATTTTTTTGAAACCCGGTCGACCAGCCGATCGACCGAGGCTGTGTTTTCAGCCATAACGGCTACTTTTTTAAACACGTTTTATTTTGTCCTTTTTGTCTCTAAACGAGTTTAGGGGCTGTTTTCTAGGTTAAATACTTCCTAATTACCATTGTGTAAGTTTACCCTTTAATCCCTAGCTCTATCCTATAAATAGGGGTGATTAGGGTATGGTTTCAACAACAATCATTTGCAAAAATTTTCAAAGTTTAAAGGATTTCAAAAGAGTTTTGTTCTCTGTTTTTGGGCTGAAAAATCTCTTTCTTTTCTAAAGTTTTTATTTCAAAACTCTCTCATTTTCATTTTCCTTTTCTACTTACAATACTTGAGCTTCAATCCTACACATTGTTTTATAGTATTCTTGTAAGGGAAAAAGGCTTTTTCAAAAGAGAGTTTGTGGTCTTTTGATCACCAAGAGATACTTGTATTCGAAATTGTGAAGTTGGGTACTCCATTGTGATTGTAACTCTTTGTGAAGTTATAGTGGTTAGAAATCCTTCTGGGTGAAGGCGGGGACATAGAGCTGGGTGCTCGAACCTCGCAAAAATTCTCTGTGTTTGCGTTTGGTTTACTTGCTTTCATTCCTTGCTTTATATTCATTGCTCCAATTACTTGCTCTATATATTCATTGCAATATTAACTTGTTTCATATTCATATTGTCAATCAAATACTCATACAACAAGATTGCATTACGCACCTCAAACTCTTATCTAGAGGAATCACGAGGAAGGAGTTCAAATCCCTTCACAGGGTATTCGACTTCTAGTCTTATTTTGGGTGATTGTTGCATCATAACATTTTTAATTGTGCATTGATTAGCATTATCACCTATTCAACCCCCCCTCTCTAGGTGATTTCAGTTGGTATCAGAGCTAGGACTCTAGTTTGTGGCTTAACATCCTTAGAGAGATCCGAAAACTTTCTAATCACTATTTGCATTCCTTCATTCATACACTAGTAAATATGGCCGACAATATTAAGACCCATTCTAAATTTGATGGACTAAATTTCCCCATTTGAAAAGTTAGGATGACTATTTTTCTACAATCTTTAGGTAACTTAGTTGCTAAATCCTTGACCAAGCCCTATATTAGACCCGATAGTGAGGAGAGCACTTGTCCGACTTTACCTACAAAGAATATGAGGCTAATTCTAAGGTTCAAAATTCCCTTCTCACCGCCTTGAATGAGGATGATCTTACACGGGTTATACATTGCCAATCCACCTATGAGATTTGGCAACATTTGTTGGTCACTCACGAAGGGACATCACAAGTCAAGAGAGCCAAAATAGATCTCTTGAGATCCCAATATGAAAGTTTTAAAATGCTTGAAGATGAGTCTATTGATTCTATAATTATCAAGTTTACTAAGATTACTAATGCTCTTTCTTCTCTAGGTGATGATATAAGCAACGACCAAAAGGTGCGCAAAGTGATACGAGCTCTTCCTTCATCATGGGAGATCAAGGCAACCACCTTAAAGGAGTTGAATGATAAAGATGAGATGGATCTCATAAGTCTTATTAGAAACCTTAAGACTCATGAGATGGAGAAGAAGGCAAGAAAAGAAGCGGTACCTCAAAAGAAGAAGTCCATAGCCTTCAAGTCTTCCTCTACTATCGACGACGACGAAGAAGATGAAGAAGATGATGAGGATCTATCTATCCTAGTAAGAAATGTGAAGAGGATGTACCGCAAGAATAAACTCAACTATAGAAGGAAATTAGAAGGGAAGGAGGAGAGAAGAATCATATGCTACAATTGCCACAAACCCAGACACATCATGGCCGATTGTCCCAAGTTCAAGAAAAAGGTGACTTCCTCCTTGAAGCAAAAGAGGCCGGTTGAAAAGAAAGCATACAAATCCACTTGGGATTCGGAAAGTGAATCCGAAGATGAGGTCGAAACGGCAAATATGTGTTTCATGGCAAACACAACCAAGGTAACCTCTCAACCGCTTGATGAAGAAAATGAAATAAGTAGAGAAATGTTAGTACATGTCTTTGTTAAACTTTCTGAAAGCTTTGATGATAAAAAGGTAGAATGCTCTAAATTGAAAAAGAAAATTGACGTGCTCAAAAATCAACTTGTAATTGTTTCAAAAGAAAAGGAAGAAATTTCTTCTAATCTTATTTCAACTAAAGAGAATTTGATGCTTATAAAGTTGCTTGTAAAGCTAAATTTTTAAAGATTGATAAAAATGAATTGTCTTTGTTAAAAGCTAAAATTAATGATTTTGAAAATGTTTTAAAAGATTATGCTTTTAATACTACTAAATTAGAGGAAATGTTTTCAAAGAAGACACCCCACATGCTAAGAATGATAAAACAACCCATGCTAACAAGTCTCATGCTCATCATTCCAACACTTCTCATAACACTCATGTTAAAACTGCTCATGCTCATAATTCACATGCTCACAAGTCACACACTCACTATGCATTTAAATATGGTAGAATTTATAGATGCACTTATTGTGGTCGGAATGGCCATTTAGCTAAATTTTGCTATGATCAAATAAATAGAACAAAAATCTTGTGTGAGTTCGTGACACTAACACTTTAGGACCCAAGAAAATGTGGGTACCAAAATTAAGTCCTAAATTATTTGATGTAGGTACACACCAAGGCTCTAAGACGTAAGGAGCGGTGGTACCTTGATAGTGGTTGTTCAAGACACATGACATGGGATATCAACAACTTCACAACCATATCAAGATACGTTGAAGGTGACACCGTCACCTTCGGAGATGACTCCAAGGGTACTATCATCGGTATAGGTAACATTCAAATTGGTGCATCTTGTATTATAGAAAATGTTATTTTTGTTGATGGACTTAAATATAACTTGCTTAGTATAAGTCAACTTTGTGATCGTGGCCTTAAAGTTGTGTTTGATGATTCTTCTTACAAAATTTTTGATTGTAAGACCAATGATTGTATTCTTACCGGATTTCGTGATAATAATGTCTATATCATTGACATGCTTAATTTGGATTGTTCTACTAAATGCTTGAATGCTTTTGATGAGACTTCTTGGCTTTGGCATAGAAGATTAGGACATGCATCTTTTGATCATCTTGCTAGGATTAATTCTAAGGAATTGGTGAAGGGTATTCCTTGCTTGAAGTTTGAAAAAGACCGCATTTATGGTGCGTGCCAACTTGGGAAACAAACCAAGTCTTCTTTCAAACCAATCAAGGATATCATGTCAACTAGGCCATTAGAATTAATTCACATGGATCTTTTTGGGCCAATTAAAACTAAAAGCTTAAATGGTAGTAGATATCCATTTGTTTTAGTTGATGATTTTTCCCGATTCACTTGGGTTTTCTTATTGGAACACAAAGATCAAACTTTTTCGCATTTTAAGATTTTTCAAAAATGGGTTGAAAAAGAAAAAGGTTTTTCGATTTTGAAAATAAGAAGTGATAGAGGTGGTGAGTTTGTTAACCAACTCTTCATGACTTATTGTGATGAAAAGGGAATTAAGCATAAAATGTCATGTCCTAGAACTCCACAACAAAATGGAGTAGTTGAAAGGAAGAAGTTCTACTCTTCAAGAGATGGCTAGGACTATAATAAGTGATTATGACCTCCCTCAATATCTATGGGTCGAGGCCGTAAACACCGCATGCTACATATCAAATCATATTTATTTGAGTAAAAATACCTTAAAAACCTCTTTTGAAATTTATCATTTAAGAAAACCAAATGTTTCATACTTCAAAGTTTTTGGATGCAAGTGTTTTGTTTTGAATACTAAAGATAACTTAGGTAAATTTGATGCTAAGGATTATGAAGCAATATTTGTTGGATATTCTACTACTAGCAAAGCTTATAGAGTATTCAATAAATCTTCTCTTACCATTGAAGAATCTATGCATGTTAAATTTGAAGAATCTAATATTGTTGTTGAGAATGTTGTAGAGTTTGACTCATTAGGTGAGGACATGGAGAAGCTATCCTTGAAGGACTCGCCCATTCAAGAAGAAAAGTAAGAATCAATTGGTGAAGTTCTAAAGGATGAAGTGGAAAGCTCTCAACCACTTCCTAAAGATTGGACATACGCTACAAATCATCCCAAGGATCTCATCTTAGGTGATTTATCTAAAGGGGTAACCACTCGCTCCAAACTCCATGACTTGTGTGATAATTTTGCATTTATTTCTCATTTTGAACCCAAAAACATCCTCGAAGCCGAGGGTGACTCATATTGGTTGCTAGCTATACAAGAAGAGCTCAATCAATTTGAGCGCAACCAAGTTTGGCACCTTATTCCTAGACCCCACGATAGATCAATAATTGGTACTAAGTGGATTTTTAGGAATAAGATGGATGAGTCAGGAAATGTTATTAGGAATAAAGCTAGGTTAGTGGCCCAAGGTTACACTCAAGTTGAAGGAATTGACTTTGAGGAGACCTTTGCACCCGTAGCACGGCTTGAAGCCATACGGATGACACTAGCTTTTGCATCTTTTAAAAATTTTAAACTTTTCAAATGGATGTAAAAAATGCATTTTTAAATGGTTTTCTAAATGAAAAAGTTTATGTTGAACAACCTCCCGATTTTGTTGATCATGTTCATCCTAATTTTGTTTTTAAACTTGATAAAGCTTTGTATGGATTGAAGCAAGCTCCAAGAGCTTGGTATGAAAGGCTTCCTAGTTTTCTTATTTCAAATGATTTTGTTAAAGGCAAAGTAGACACAACATTATTTACTAAGCATGTTGATAATGACATTCTTATAGTGCAAATTTATGTTGACGATATAATTTTTGGTTCTACTAATGAGTTTCTTTGCAAGGAGTTTGAAAAGTGTATGCAACGTGAATTTGAGATGTCTTTAATGGGTGAATTAAATTTCTTTCTTGGACTCCAAATCATGTAAATGCAAGATGGGATATTCATATGTCAAGCCAAGTACGCAAAGGAGCTTATAAAGAAATTTGGACTTGAAGGTTCGAAAGTTTGCAACACTCCCATGGCAACTACAACCAAGCTTGATAAGGATGACCAAGGTAAATATGTTGATATTAAGTTATATAGAAGTATGATTGGTAGTTTGTTGTATTTAACGGTTAGTAGGCCGGATTTCATGTTTAGTGTGGGTCTTTGTGCTAGATTCCAATCGTGTCCTAAAGAGTCTCATCTTATTGCGGTAAAACGCATCATTCGTTATATTAAGGGCACTATTGGAATAGGTCTTTGGTATCCGAAAACCGGAGATTTTTCAATGACGAGTTATTCGGATGCCGACTATGCGGGTTGTAGAGTAGATAGAAAGAGTACTAGTGGAATATGTCAATTTCTTGATAATTGTCTTGTTTCATGGTCCTCTAAGAAACAAAATTCGATAGCTCTCTCAACCGCCGAGGCAGAGTATATTGCGGCGGAGGCTTGTTGTGCACAAGTCCTTTGGATGAAACATACTCTCCTTGATTATGATTTGCATTATGACCATATAAAAATATTTTGTGATAATACTAGTACTATTCATATGACTAAGAATGCAAATCAACATAGTAAGACCATGCACATTGAGATTAGATATCACTTTCTTAGAGATCATTTTGAGAAAGGTGATATAGAGATTGATTATGTTTCTTCGGATTTGTAACTTGTTGATATTTTCACTAAACCACTTGATTTTAATAGATTTTCCTTTATATGTGGTGAACTTAATGTTTGTGTTATTGAATAAAAATGTTTTTCTTGTTTCTTTATCCCGTTTTGATGTATGAGAAAAAGGGGGAGAAATATGAGTTTATATGGCTTTGGTTTTGGTTTTGCAAGTGTTTTTAAGAGCTCTTGTATATGAGTTCTACAAATGAGTTTATAGGATTTTTGGTTTTGCAAAGTGTTTTATGTCTCATGGTTTTTAGTCTCATGGCTTAAATGCTTTTACTTATTTAATATAGCATAATTTGAGGGGGAGTTTTCACCTCTCTTTTATATCTTATTGATATAGCCTATTTGTTTTGTCATTATCAAAATGGGGGAGATTGTTGGCCCAAGAGATTACACTCTCTATTTGTTTAGAGTTTTGATGATAACAAAACACATAAGAGCTATATGGTAATAATAAGTTGTTTAAGATGAAGTTTCAGGCTTGTATCATTCATGATGGCCATTGCTTAGCTATTGCAAGGTTTCCTAGGTTTTTGGAGCTAATAAGGCATATGGCGCATGAGGAAGTGGCCATAGAAGAGAAGGCTCTAGCATGGCAAAGAGAAGGCTCTAGCATGGCATTGCATGGCTCAAGACTTCATTAGATTTGTTTTTTATTTTTTATAGTTTGTTAAAGAATAGTGAATAGGTTGAAGCTCATGTTCCTATACACAAGTTTTTGCGCACATGATTTTTCCAAAAAATTTCTCCTATATATATACACAAAATATTTTTAAATAAAGTTTATTACTTACAAACTCCATTTTGTGTATTATACCTAGTTATGATAAATGCTATTTTGAAAACCATCAAAATCCCTTCAAAAATCTTTTCAAAACTCAGTTTTTGACCTGAATCGGTCGACCGGCCGGTCGACCGACTCTATGTCAGGTCAGATCGGTTGACCGACCGGTCGACCGGGAATCTAACCGTTGGGTGCGTGCATGTGTGCACGTTTCCCGGTCGACCGGGCGGTCGATCGGGACCCGATTTCGGTGACCGACCTTCGGCCGACTGAAAGACAGTAACTCTCTGTTTGTTTCGATCGATCGGGCAGTCGACCGTAGGCTGCAACGGCTCTATTTTTTTGAAACCCAGTTGACCGGCCGGTCGACCGAGGCTGTGTGTTCAGCCATAACGGCTACTTTTTTAAAACGTTTTATTTTGTCCTTTTTGTCTCTAAACGAGTTTAGGGGCTATTTTCTGGGTCAAATACTTCTTAATTACCATTGTGTAAGTTTACCCTTTAATCCCTATCTCTATCCTATAAATAGGGGTGATTAGGGTTATGGTTTCAACAACAATCATTTGCAAAAATTTTCAAAGTTTAAAGGCTTTCAAAAGAGTTTTGTTCTCTGCTTTTGGGCTGAAAAATCACTCTCTTTCTGAAGTTTTTATTTCAAAACTCTCTTAATTTCATTTTCCTTTTCCACTTACAATACTTGGGCTTCAATCCTACACATTGTTCTATAGGATTCTTGTAAGGGAAAAAGGCTTTTTCAAAAGAGAGTTTGTGGTCTTTTGATCACCAAGAGATACTTGTATTCGAAATTGTGATTGTAAATCTTTGTGAAGTTATAGTGGTTAGAAATCCTTCTGGGTGAAGGCGGGGACGTAGAGCTGGGTGCTCGAACCTCGAAAAAATTCTCTGTGTTTGTGTTTGGTTTACTTGCTTTCATTTCTTGCTTTATATTCATTGCTCCAATTACTTGCTCTATATATTCAATGCAATATTCACTTGTTTCATATTCATATTGTCAATCAAATACTCATACAACATGATTGCATTACGCACCTCAAACTCTTATCTAGAGGAATCACGAGGAAGGAGTTCAGAGCCCTTCACAGGGTATTCGGCTTCTAGTCTTATTTTAGGTGATTGTTGCATCATAACATTTTTAATTGTGCATTGATTAGCATTATCACCTATTCACCCCCTCTAGGTGATTTCATAATCCAGAGAGCTTGCTCTTTGGATCTGGCCCTAGTCGACCGACTGGTCTACCGACCCAGAGAGGGAACTCTCTGGTTATGGCCTCGGTCGACCGGGCGGTCGACCGTTAGGCAAGTTTGCCAGGGGCGGTCGACCATTTGGCAAGTTTGCCTGGGGCGGTCGACTGAGCGGTCACCGATAACACCAACGATTTTGACTGTTAGCTAGTCGATCGGGCGGTCGATCGACAGGCCAATCTGCCCGGGTTCTGGACCCCGATAGCTATATTTCTAGACCCCTATAAATATTGGTCTTTGAGAGGATTTTTCATCATGATTTTTAAGTGCTAAAATTTTCCACTTCTCTATAGTTTGTAGCAAGTTTTAGAAGAAGTTTTGAGCCAAAAAGTAGTGTCTTTTATTTGTTTCAAAGTTTTCAGAAAATCAAAAGAAAACAAATCTTTGGGAATTTAGTTTTGTTCTTCATTTTCATATCTATCTAAAAGTTTTTCCCAAGTGTTTACTTTGTAGTTTCTGAGCTACCAATTCTATACCTACTATTAGGATCTTATTTTTTTGAGAAAATTTGTTTGTGATCTTTTTAGATCACCAAGAGATTGTTTGTGATCTTTGTGGTCATCAAGTTGTATTTTTCTCTTTGCTTTGTGCCCCCTCTTATGTAAAGGTGATTATACGCCCTCTTGTGTAGAGGTGTGAGAGTTCGAGTTGTATACTCCAAGGTTGTAAAGTGTAATTCTTCAGTGGAGGTCCCTTTGTGAAACATCCTGCGTAGACATAGTGAAAATCCTTCTTTGTGAAGGCGAGGACGTAGAGCAGTAGTTCGAACCTCAAAATATATCCCAGTGTTTGTGTCTGATCCACTATCTCTCAACTCTATCTCTCTTATATCTTGCATTGCTTTACATTATTCATCTTCATATGTTAGATATAGTTTGTGTGTGCCCACACTTGTGTTGAACCAAGAGAGTTTTTACAGCACCTCAACTCTTAGTCTAGAGAAATCTAGAGTAGTTCCAGAGCCCTTCACGGAAAATTCGGGCTCACTCTTGGTTACACATAGTGTATCAGCAATTAAGTTTATAATTTCGCATCATATGGCATTAGATTAGCACTATACCTATTCATCCTCTCTAGGTGTACTTTCAATTGGTATCAGAGCCTACGCTCATGATATTCGGTTTAACCTCCTAGGAGTGAGATCCTTATTCGCTAATCTATACATTTGCTTTGCATATATGTAGTTTAGACTCATGGATTTCCTTTCCCCTCCTATGTATGATGTTTCCAATATTGACATGTGAAAGTTTAAGATGAGTACTTCCTCAAAATCCTAGGATTGTATGTTTATCTTGCCACTACTAAGAAAACTTATCTTGATAATGACAAGTACCTAGAGGCTAATACACAAGCCTTAGAAGCATTAAAGCACACACTTAGCAGAGATTACATTGCTTTGATTTCTCATTGTGATTCCGCTTTTGCTGTGTGAAACACATTGCCTCTCCCGAGCAACAAATGACAAACAATGTGGAGAGAGAATCTAGTGGAAATAAGTCCAACAAAACTTGCTTCATGGTCTAAGGGAATGACTCCCTTGACGTAAACTCAAACACTCAATTAGATGATTATGCTAATTCTTCATTTGATAACAATGCTATGGATGCACATTCTTTAAATGAAGAACTTTTTAAGTTTTGTGAAAACTTGCTTTTAAAGTACAAAGCTTTAAAAAGCAAAAGTTTGAATTAAAGAAAGAAAATGAAAGTTTATTTTCAAAACTTAATATGATTTTGCAAAAAAGAGTTGCGGTTTCAAGTGAAAGGGATTCATTGAAAACTCAACTTAACCTTGCTTTAAAAGAAAATGAGATTTTGAAAAATGAAAGGAGTTTGATCATGTTTTGAAGAAAAATGAGGTTTTGTCTTCAAAACTTGAATTTGTTTTTAAAAAAATGATTATTTGAGAAACAAAATTGTTTTAATTTCTAAATAATTGGAATCTATTTCTTAGAAAATGTTTCCTTGAAAAATAATTTTGATTCCCATGTTTGCTACTACAGCTTCATTATCTTGTGTTTCTATTGCATGCTCCACATCTTCTTCAATTATTGAAAATAATATTTGTGTTTTGAAGAAAAGTATTGATTGTTTGAGCTCAACTTTGATCCAATGTGCTATGGATCACAAAAGATTGAAATCTATATTTTGAAAGAAACATACTCCACATATGCATGCACACTCATCACGGCATACACATGCTTCTCATGTTCATACATATGACATATTGTACGCTAATGTTTACACTTGTACACATTGTGGTCGTACGGGCCACCTTATAAAATTTTGTTATGATAGATGTTTCAAAATTTGTAAGTAAGTATGTTGGAGTTAGGAAAGGTGCTAACCCCATGGATCCTAGAAAGTATGGGTACCTAAATCCACCCCTATTATATTTGATGTAGGTATGGGCGCTCACAAGACATGAGAGTATCGGTACCTTGATGGCGGATGCGTTTCGAGCTAAGAGATCATATTTATGAATGCATCACTTTCAAGAAAAGTTTGGTGGAAGAACTACCATGGTTTGGAGATATAGAGAATAGTTCATATAGTTTAGTATTTATCTCTATCTCCTTATTTTTGTTTACATGATTTTATTAATGATTTTAGCATGTCATACTTTTAATGCTCATTATGTTAAATGCAATACTTATTAGACTTGTGATATATATATGTATAGTGTTTAAGATACACTCATGTCTATATGAATTCATATTTTTGTATTCTCACTATAGTTTATCTATGTGTATATTCTAGTTCTAAAGCATTTGTATTTACCCTAATGATCATATTTCTTAATGTTTTATGCTTCATATTTTGAATTACTAGTTTAGATGTAATTTTCATTAAAATTTATATTTATACTTGTACAATTAGTGAACCACACTTGATTATTATGTGTTTGTACTTTATTGCTCATGTGTACTCATTAAATGTACTTGTATATCCTAGTTTTGATGATTCTTACATCTTTACTTATTTTCTCAAATTTTGTACATATTTTCATGTTTTGCTTCATGTATATATTAATTTTGTCCATAACTATACCTATGCATGTCTATCGTTAAGTCACTTACCTTCATATAATATTCTTTTGTGGACTCGTTTATACTTGTGATATGTATGTATACTTTACTTTGACAAAATATACATATATCTTGAAGTTTATTTAGTTTTTGATAAAAATTAAAGTTTTTATGATTTCTTGTTTTTGAGTAAGAAATTTTGATTGAGCTTAATTGCCATCTCCTTGATTATGTTCATTACATGATTCTTACACTCTATGTTTGGTGTTCACTCATGATTTTTGTTTCGTGAGCATATATGTGTATTATTGCTATTTGAATGTCAATTATTGTGTATTTAGCATGTTTTCATGGGATACATATTATTTTATTCCTTACTTAAAGGATTTAGTACTTGTTTTTAAAATCATCTATAAACTAGTCTTTATTCTTCAATTGGTAAAATTTTTAAATATGTTAAAATATTTTCAAATCATATTTTTGAAAACTCAAACCTTCAAATGGCAGTTGGATGGGTGATCATGCCTTTTATACCCTTATTGATATCTTTCAAAATGTGCATGATAAGGGAGGTAGTTATGAGATGTATATGATTTTAATGAAAATTGATTTTTGTATACTCATATTTATTTTCTATGTATATGTATGCATCATATCTCAATTGATATTATATCTTGCTCTGACATACATACATATAGATATTTTTCTTGTACTTATTTTACAATATCCATACATCTTTAGAACAAATTGATTTAATTCTAAGCTTGATTTAGTTCTTAAGAATAATTGGTATCTTTACAAGCTTTTGCATTATTTTTATTAGTATTTTATAAAGGGGAAGAAAAATTCTTGTTTTATCTTTCAATTGATTTTATTTTCAATTGGCATCTTGCTCCCACTTTTATGATGAAAAATATTTTGTTTGGCATATGCCAACATTTTCAATATTGGTATCAAGAATCTTCAATTGGTATTATTCTCAATTTGGTATCTATATTGCAAAATAGTTTTAGTGTTTACTTAAAAAATTAGTTTTTTACTTTTTATTAGTATCATGCCTTTCTACTAGTATCAATTAGTAAAAAGATTATTTTATTTTCAATTGGTTTCTTTCAATTGATTGATTTTATTGGTATCAATATTTTGTTTATTACTACAAATTAAACTTATTTTTAGTCTTAATCTGAAAGTTTAACCAAGGTCAAACTTTTAACCCTGATTGACCTGAATAATTAGGCATTATAAAAGCCGAATAGGGCACAAAAGTGGAGAAAACATGATTGTCAAGAGCTGGGAGTAGTATCGCATAGTTTTTATATAAAATTACTACTAATTAAACTTGTTTCTATTCTTAATGGGAAAGTTTGACCAAAAGTCAAACCTTTAGCCCTGTTTGGCCTGAACTACACATTATAAGAGCTGATTAGGGCCCCAAATCGGAGGAAAATATGATTTTCAAGTGCTGGGAGTAGCATTTCATAGTTTTATGTACAATTACTGCTAATTAAACTTATTTCTAGTGTTAATTGAAAGTTTAACCTAAAGTCAAATCTTCAACCCCGATTGGCCTGAATTGTACATTATAAGAACTGAATAGGGCCTAAACCAAAGGAAAACATTGTCTTTAAATGCTGAGAGTGGTATTACATAGTTCTATATATAATTACTGCTAATGAACCTTATTTCTAGTGTTAATTGAAAGTTTGACCGAAAGTTTGGTCAAACTTTCAACCTGATTGGTTTGAAATAGGCCTTATAAGACCTGAATAGGGTCTAAACGGGGAGAAAATGAGATTTTTATGAGCCAAAAAAAGTATTACATAGTTTAATATATAACCACTATAAATTAAACTTTTTTTTATTCTCTTAATCTGAAAGTTCACCAAAAGTCAAACTTTCAGCCCTGATTAGCCTGAACTCGGCCAAATAAGTGCCAAATATGGCCCAAACTGGAGGAAAACGTGCTTTACAAGAGCTGAGAGTGGTATTACATAGTTTCTATGTACAATTACTGCAATTAACCGTGTTTCTAGTATTAATTAAAAAGTTAAACCAAATATCAAATTTTTAGCTCCGATTGGTTTGAACTCGACCATATAAGAGCCAATAGGGAGAAATTACAGTTTTTAAGATCTGAGAGTAGCATTTCATAGTTTTTATGTTTATTACTATTAATTAAACTTGTTTCTAGTCTTAGTTAGAAAGTTTGATTAAAAATCAAACCTTCAGGCCCAATTAGCCTGAACTAAGCCTTATAAGAGCTGAATATGACCCAAATGGGGAGAAAACATGGTTTAAAGAGTCAAAAGTTGTATTACATAATTTCTATGTACAATTACTACGACCTAAACTTGTTTCTAATCTTAATTTGAAAGTTTTAACCAAAATTCAAATTTTCAGCCACGGTTGGCCTGAACTAATTGTTATATGAGCTGAATAGGATCCAAATGGAGAGTAGTATTATATAGTTTTTAGGTGTAATTATTACTAATTAAACTTGTTTCCAGTCTTAAATGGAAAGTTTGGCCACAGTCAAACTTTCAGTCTTGATTGGCCCCAATTGGGCCTTATAAGAGCCGAATAGGGCCAAAATAGGGGAAAACATGAATTTCAAGAGCCTGTAGTAGCTTCACATAGTTTCTATGTATAACTACTACTAATTAAACTTGTTTCTATATTTAATTTGAAAGTTTGACCAAAAGTCAAACTTTCAGCCCCGATTGGGCTGAATTCGGCCATATAAGTGCCAAATAGGGTCCAAACCCTAGGAAAACTTATATCTTGAAGTTTATTTAGTTTTTGATAAAAATTAAAGTTTTTATGATTTCTTGTTTTTGAGTAAGAAATTTTGATTGAGCTTAATTGCCTATCTCTATGATTATGTTCATTACATGATTCTTACACTCTATGTTTGGTGTTTACTCATGATTTTTTTTCGTGAGTATATATGTGTATTATTGCTATTTGAATGTCAATTATTGTGTATTTAGCATGTTTTCATGGGATACATATTATTTTATTCCTTACTTAAAGGATTTATTACTTGTTTTTAAAATCATCTATAAACTAGTCTTTATTCTTTAATTGGTAAAATTTTTAAATATGTTAAAATATTTTCAAATCATATTTTTGAAAACCCAAATCTTCAAATGGCAGTTGGATGGGTGATCATGCCTTTTATACCCTTATTGATATCTTTCAAAATGTGCATGATAAGGGAGGTAGTTATGAGATGTATATGATTTTAATGAAAATTGATTTTTGTATACTCATATTTATTTGCTATGTATATGTATGCATCATATCTCAATTGATATTATATCTTGCTCTGACATACATACATATAGATATTTTTCTTGTACTTATTTTACAATATCCGTACATCTTTAGAACAAATAGATTTAATTCTAAGCTTGATTTTGTTCTTAAGAATAATTGGTATCTTTACAAGCTTATGCATTATTTTTATTAGTATTTTATAAAGGGGAAGAAAAATTCTTGTTTTATCTTTCAATTGATTTTATTTTCAATTGGCATCTTGCTTCAACTTTTATGATGAAAAATATTCCGTTTGGCATATGCCAACATTTTCAATATTGGTATCAAGAATCTTCAATTGGTATTATTCTCAATTTGGTATCTATATTGCAAAATAGTTTTAGTGTTTACTTAAAAATTTAGTTTTTTACTTTTTATTAGTATCATGCCTTTCTACAGTATCAATTAGTAAAAAGATTATTTTACTTTCAATTGATTTCTTTCAATTGATTGATTTTATTGGTATCAATATTTTGTTTTAAAAAATATTTATTGATATTTTTTGTTTTCTTTCACCCCTTTATTGATGAGTGACAAAAATGGGGAGAAAGATTTGTGTTTATATATGCATGTATTATTTATGTTTATATGCATATATATGTTTTATGCATATTCTTATGTATTTGTTTTTATGATTTTTATGATTCTCATTGCATATCTTTTATTATTGTTTATTGGTATGCTGAGCTACATTGCATATCTTTGTGTTCTATAACTATGCATAAGTTAAGGGGGAGCTTCTGTGAAGCCTATCCTTAATTAATGCATATATAACCTCATAAGTTTCTCATCATCAAAAAGTGAGAGATTATTGGCCCTAAGGCCTTTCACCTTAGTTTTGATGATGATTAACTTATGAAGTTAAGGTTATTAATGATCTTGTGTTTATATAGTTACAGTTATTGAACAAAATCTTAGTAGGTGATTAGCTTCAACAAAATATTCAAAGCCAATTTGGAGCTAACACTTGTAAATTCTAGAGCTCGTGCGTCAAGATCGCAACTAGCACTGGGATAAAGTCAAGCTCTTTGGATCGAGTTTGAATCGAGTCGTCTTGGAGATGAAAATCGACAAGAAGACTTTAATCTATATTTGTTTTAGTTTTTTTTAGATCTTGTGTAAGAATAGATTACTTTTGATATGCTCAAGTACACACACAAGTTCAAAAGTATATTGTTTTCGGTTTAACAGTTTTGAATTTTCAAGATCATATATTTAGTTTTCATAAATAGATAGAATAAAAAGAAGTTTACATAGCTTATATGTATGTTGGATTTCATCTAGATACATTATTGTTTCATGTTGTAGAAAAACTTATTTTGATGATTCTAGTTCATGTGTTTTAAATTTTGCTTTATCAAAACTTAGTTTTGGGTTTAATGTCAAAAATATAGATATATCATTTATATGTGTATTGGATCATTTTCACACATACTATACTTCAAATGAGTTTCAAATATCATATTTTTATACTAATACAAGTTTTGGAGAAAACATATTTTCATTTCAGAATTCTAAGATTGAAAAAAACAATTTTTGGTTTAAAGCTTGATTTTCATGCCTCAAAAATAGTTCAAATAGTTTGAAATATGTTTTGAATTTTAATCACACATATTTGTACTTCAAATGTTTACATGAACTTATTTTTGTAGATTTTATGTGATTTTATAGGATTTTATAGGGATTTAACAACTTACATTTCAAACCCTATGACCCTGATCTGAGCCTGTTGGCGGCCGACCGAACCAGAGCTCCGTCAACTGGTCGGTCGACTACTATGCACAAGACGTGTACAACTGCCTTGGCCTTTGGCCAATCGACCGATCCAGAGAGCTTTCTCTCTGGATCTGGCCCCGGTCGACCGATCGATCGACTGACCCAGAGAGGGAACTCTCTAGTTATGGCCTCGGTCGACTGGGCGGTCGACCGTTAGGCATGTTTCCCTGGGGTGGTTGACTGAGCAGTCGACCGGTAACCCCAATGATCACAACTTTGACCGTTAGCCGGTCGACTGGGCAGTTGACTGACAGGCCAATCTGGCCTGGTTCTGAACCCCAACAGCTATAGTTCCAGACCCCTATAAATATGGGTCATTGAGTGCTATTTTCATAAGCTAAATTTCTCCACTTCTCTTGAGTTTTCAGCAAGTTTTAAAAGAAGTTTTGGAGCCAAAAATTCTTATCTTTTATTTCTTTCAAAGTTTTTAAAAAATCAAAAGAAAACAAGTCTTCAGGAATTTAGTTTTGTTCTTCGTTTTCATATCTATTTAGAAGTTTTTCTTATGTGTTTTCTTTATAGTTTCTTTTTCAAAACACTTTGATTTCTCACACTTGAGCTACCAATTCTATACCTATCTTTAGGATCTTGTTTTTGTGAGAAAAATTGTTTGTATCTAAATCACCAAGAGATTGCTTGTGATATTTGTGATCACTAAGTTGTATTTTTTTCTTTTACTTTGTGCTCCTCTTCTGTAGAGGTGTGAGAGTTGGAGTTGTGTAATCTAAGATTGTAAAGTGTAATTCCTCAATGGAGATCCCTTTGTGGAAGGTCCTAGTGAACATAACGGAAATCCTTCTGTGTGAAGGAGGGGACATAGAGTAGTGCCTCGAACCTCAAAATATATCCTGGTGTTTGCGTTTGATTCACTATCTCTCTTATATTTTATATTGATTTATATTGTTCATATTCATATGTTAGATATAATTTGTGTGTGCCGACACTTGTATTGAACCAAGAGAGTTTTTAAGGTACCTCAACTCTTAATCTAGAGGAATCTAGTAGTTCTAGAGCCTTTCACAGAGAATTTAGGTTCACTCTTAGTTACACATAGTATGTTAACAATTAAGTTTTTAATTTTGCATCATTTGGCATTAGATTAGCACTATACCTATTCACCCCCTCTAGGTGTACTTTCACTTTTGTCCCGGGGTTCTGGCAAATAATCTGCATTATTTTATTCTTCCATACTCTCCTTAACTATTTTGACAGGTTCTTGTCTCTCAGGATGTCAGCTTTAATATTTTTATCGTGATTCTTCTCTTCTTCTTCTTCTTCTTCTTCTACTTCAACAGGAAGGCCTATCAGAATTTTTTCATTATTGGAAATGTTTGGTCAAAAATTATTCAAAAAGTTGTCTTTTTCATCAAGTCTGCGACTTTGGTCGCATTCATATTAATAAACTGTCAGATAAAATTAAGTACTGTGATCATAGTCGCAGCATAAAATTTCATCTTCTAACCATTTATTTTACAAGACTGCGACTAAAGTCATAATCTAATTAAAATCTAACATAATGTTTTAATTGTCTATTAAATACTGCGACTTTGGTCGCAGTCATAAAAAAATATCATGTTACTGTGAATAAATAATGTGTATAGTGTTGTTTTATACTAACCTTTCCTTCTTTAATATCTGTTAGATTGATTTCAAGTAGGGCTTTGATAATATTGTGGAGGTCCTATCTTATTGCCCTGTGAGTTTTTTTCTCCATTCCCTTCTCTGCTCAAAAATTTTAGCCCTTTCATATAGCCAATACTGCAACAGGAATTAGTATATCAGTTTATATAAACAATTTATAATAATTTTAACAAGTATATAATTTATACTTACAATAACTTGCACGGAGCATCCTTGCGGCTTGAATGTAGTATGCCTTAAAATGTCCATGAATTCAATAAGAAATTGCCACACAGGTTTAACCCAACAAATGGTCTTCATCAGCTGAATATTAGCAACTTGCTCCACTAAATACCATGGCACTGTGCATTTGCTGCCAAAAAAAAAGAGTTGCTGACATATATAGGATGATCAAAGTTGTGAAGTTTTAAGCTACAAATTTTTGTCTGTCTTTTATAATTTCATTTAATGTCACTTGCTGCTCCAGCTGCTCATCCTTTCTGACATCAATTCACTTCTCTTCCTCTTTTTCACCAGAAGATCATCCAAAACATCTTCAATGGATATTTTCGTGATCTTCTGAATACTTGGAAAATAATATTTAATGACACCCCTGTCCTTTAATATACAGGTCTTATTCATTATGAAATCTGACTTGTTGATAGGTGGACCAAAGGTGGTCAACATCCTCCATTGTTATTTCAATTTGTTTGCATCTAATTAGAAAGGTTCTTGAGTCCCTATCATACTGGTTTACAATATTTAAAACACTGATGTTCGATTTTAGGCCTTTGTCACCTCCAAATTTCTCATTGTTGAATGTCATGAAAATTGCACCAAATGGTATCTCCTTCATTGCATTTATGAAATCTTAATGAATGTACTTCTTGAATATTCTGATTAATTTGTACATTGGCTTTAGGCTCGATCTCATTGGACAAACATTCACTTCTTTTCTAACTATTAATGCAGAAACATTAAAAAAATAAGTTCACATTAAACAATGCCCATGGCCGTAGTATTTATAAATAACTTTATAAAATTACTGCGACCTTGGTCGCAACAATAAAAAATAAGTTACAAAATAATGTGACCAAGATCGTAGTGTTATCAAACAAAACTTTTTAAAAGGACTGTTGTTACATAAGACTGGGACCAGTGTCACACTCTTCTAATAATCTTAATTACTTAACTTACGAGACATTGGAAACTGCTTCAATTGACTGCGTCCCTTATTTCATAAGAATGCGACCACGATCACAGTATCCTATTTAGATTTCTTAATAAAAAGATTGCGACCAAGATCGTAGTATCATCAAAGAAAACATCCTCAAAGAGACTTCTGTTACACAAAATTGCGATCGAAACGTTATCTTCTAATCATCTTAATTAATTAAGTTATGAGACCTAGGTCACTGCTTCAATTGATTGCGACTCTTATTTCATAAGTCTGCGATCACGGTCGCAGTATCCTATTTAGCTTACCAAAGTCGAAAAAAGATTGCGACCTTAGTCAAAAAAATTTAAAAAAAGGCTGCAACACTGCAACCAACGCACTGTATAATAAAAATAAATCTAAAAAGTGAAAATGATGTTAAAAAATTTAAATTCAAAATTTTTCTTTTCAAAAACTATGACTTCGACTGCAGTTTTAAAAAACAAAAAAATTAAAATTAACTATTTTAAGGCGCAATAATAGATTTTTATTATGATTAAAACATCTTTTAAAAAAATTGAAAATTAATGTGACCATTATCGCATTCTTTTAAAATAAATTAATTTTCTAAATATTTTTTGAAATTAGAAACTTCAAAATTTTAATAAAAACCTCATTTTTAATTGAAGATTTCAGTTAAATTTTAAATTTTAGAATTAAAATTCAACAATGAAATCAAAAATATTTTAGGGAATAGAGATCGTTCTTAAAAAGTTAAAAAAAATCTTTAAATAATAAAAATAGGAAAAAAATTTAAAAAATCATAAATTTTTGTTATTTCACCCAATAATCTAGGGTTTTCACAGTTTTTTTTACCTTTTACGGCAGTTACTTTCTTGGTCAACATCTTTATCAGATCTTTATTTTATAAATTAAATTTTTGATGTGAATGATTTATAAATTTAGTAATCATGATCTGTAATTTTTTTATTTGTAAAAACTCAAAATTTCAGATGTGTAATTTTTTTGGTGGAGGGACAATTATAGCCAGGTTAAAAGTGAAACTTAGGGTATTTTAGTTATTCGGCAACGATAAAGTGGTTGAGGGTCTTTTCGAGTGGGATGTTTTGTCTTTTTACCGCCTAAATTTTTGACTTCTCTTCGGTTGATATGAAGCCACGTCGCGCTGGCTGAGAGACTCTCTCAACTGGCAGCTAAGGTATATAAATCCCATTTATTATATACACACACACACACACACACATATATATACATATGTATATACATATATACATAAATATACATACATATATACATATATACATATATATACATACATATACATACATACATACATACATACATACATATATATATATATATATAGTTGAGCTGGGCTACTTTCGGAAGTATGAAAAAAATGTACCTCAGTCGCCAGCTGAGAGAGACTCTTAGCTGTCACTTTACTATGGTCGTAAACTTACTGCAATATGATCGCAGTCCACTGTAACATGTCAACAGTCCTAAAAAAATTATATATTTTCAGTGTAATTAGGACTGTGACCATGGTAGCAATTCTCAGAAAAAGACTGCGCCCTTGGTCGCAGTCTTCAAAGAAAGACTGCGACCTTGATCGTAATCCTTAGAAAAGACTGCGACCATAGCAGCAGTTCTCATAAAAATACTGCGACTTAATCATAGTTCTCATTTAAAACTATGACATGGTACCAGCACCCAAAATTGTGGTTGAAATTCAGCCACGTTGCGCCAGCCGAGAGAGTCTCTCTCAGCTGGCGGCTGAGGAATCTATATATATATATATAGATTCCTCAGCCGCCAGCTGAGAGAGACTCTCTCGGCTGGCGCAACGTGGCTGAATTTCAACCACAATTTTAAGCGTTGCTATCATGGTTGCAGTTTTTTGTGAGGATTGTAATCAAGTTGCAGTGTTTTCTGAGGACTGCTATCATGGTAGCAGTGTTTTCTAAGGACTGCGACCATGGTCGCAGTCTTTTTCTGAGGAGTGCGACCATGGTTATAGTCTTTTTCTGAACACTTTATCATGATCTCAATCCTAATTATACTGAATATATATATATATATATATATATATATATATATATATATATATATATATATATATATATATATATATATATATATATATATATATATATATATAGGACTACGATCATGTCACGGTGGATTGCGACCATGTCACAGTCAGTTGCGACCATATTGAAGTCCCAGCTGAGAGAAACTGAGGTACATCTCTCTCTATCTATCTATATGTATATATATATATATATATGAGAAAAATGTATATCAGCCTGCGGGCTGAGAGTACTCTCTCAGCCTGCGGTGACGTGGCTCAATTTGTTAGCTCATTGACTTGCGGCCCGCTTTTAGGAAGAAGTTAAATTACCAAATACCCCTTTCGATAACTTTCCTTATTGTTTATTATTATTATTCCCCTCTTTTTTTTTGCCGCTCTTTATAGGATTTAGGTTATTTTATATAAATTACTGAGAGTATATCTTTACCTCTTTTTTGAAAGATCTAGTTTCTCCTTTTAGTCTGCGATAATTTTTTTTCTAAAAATATAAAATCTTTTCAGATCAATTTTTTCAGCCTGCGATAAATTTCTACTTTATAGTTTAATTTTATTGTATATAATGTAGTCAGAGTCTTTGGTCGCAGTGTACATTTAAACTGCGATCTTAGTCAGAGACTTTGGTCGCAGTGTATATGTTAACTGAGACGTCGCAGTGTTGTTATTGATAAAGATGGCCAGCAACTGCAATCTAGGGTTGCATTACATGCACTGTGACTTAGGTCGCAGTATGTTAAGTAAGTGTTTCCTTTATATTAACATGCATAGCGACCAAGGTCGCATTGTTGTTTTGGATTAAGACTGCCTCCAGCAACTGCGACCAAGGTCGCCGTGTTGTTGTTTTATTAAGTGTTGTTTTTATTAAGTCATTTTTTGAATCTAAATGAAAAATGAAAAGTTGTCTGTTGTCTGATGCGACTTGGAGTCACTCCGTGAGACGCGGCCTGTCATAAAGATCTTATGAGATCTTTTAACGTCAAGTCTACGTTGACGAACCCGCACCTTTCGTTGTTTTCCGAAGCGGTTGTCCACGCGTCGGTTCTGCATTGGGTTTAGGCGTTAATGTCTTTTAATGTCAAACCGGCGCTGTCGGTTGGAGACCGTTAAGGCCGACGGTTCTGATTAATGAACCATTAATTATGGTTATTATGGGCTGCCTATAAATAGGGCTCACCCTCTCACTTTTTTAACAGCCCATACTTAGACTGTTTTCTTTCGAGAGCAATTGCTCTGAGAATTCCCGCCTTCTTGAGAGTCTTTAACAGGGCCTGCCTCCATGGATGAAGATGACGCTTTGTACGAAGATGACCCAGAGCTTGATTGTCCTTTTTCAGGTTCGCTGGGCCCCTGGGAAAATATTTTTCGCCGGCGAATTTGATCCTCATCGTACACAAGGGAATAAGTCGTGGTCCTCGCCATCCACAGTTTTTTAAGACACGGGACCTCAATAACACCACTGCTCTTAGTCAACAAGGGCTCTTTTTTGATGTTTAGTCTTCTTGATGTCGTTTTTTGTAACACTCAATCTTATTGTATAAGAGATAGTCAACAAGGGCTCTTTTTGATGTTTAGTCTTCTTGATGTCGTTTTTTGTAACACTCAATCTTATTGTATAAGAGATCGTTTTTTGTATCATTTTCACATGCATGTAGATAAATGCCTGGACATAAATAAAAAGACCTCAATAACACCACTGCTAGGTCAACAAGGGCTCTTTTGATGTTTAGTCTTCTTTGTACTCCTGTATTGTAACACTCAATCTTATTGTATAAGAGAGCGTTTTTTTGTATCATTTTCACATGCCTGGAGATAAATGCCTAGACATAAATAAAAAACATATTTGTTTTTTTAATAAACTACGACCTTTGGTCGCAGTCATGCATTGCAAACAAAACAACTTGGACCAGAGACGACACTGCGACCACGGTCGCATAAGTCTACAGTGCAAACAGAAACAACTACGACCAAAGTCTGCGACTAAGCAACTGCTGCGTTGACGTGTCACCTCGTCGCAGTATTGTTGTTGATTAAGAATAAAGACCAGCAACTGCGACCAAGGTTGAAGATTATTTTTTTTAAGACTGCGCCCATCAACTGCGACCAAGGTCGCAGTATTGTTGATTAAGAGTAAACACCAGCGACTGCGATCAAGGTCGCAGTATTGTTGATTAAGAGTAAAGACCAGCAAATGCGACCAAGGTCGCAGTGTATTTTATTAAGACTACGGTCAGAAACTGCGACCAAGGTAGCAGTGTTGTTGTTGATTAAGACTAAAGATCAGCAACTGCGACTAAATTCGGAGTGTATTTATTAATTCTGCGTCTAGCAACTGCGACCAAGGTCGCTGTGTATTTATTAAGTCTGCGTCCAGCAACTGCGACCAAGGTCGCAGTGTTGTTGATTAAGAGTAAACACCAGCAACTGCGATCAAGGTCGCAGTGTTGTTGATTAAGAGTAAATACCAGCAAGTGCGATCAAGGTCGTAGTGTTGTTGATTAAGAGTAAACACCAGCAAGTGCGATCAAGGTCGCAGTGTTGTTGATTAAGAGTAAAGACCAGCAACTGCGACCAAGGTCGCAGTGTATTTTATTAAGACTACGGTCAGAAACTGCGACCAAGGTAGCAGTGTTGTTGTTGATTAAGACTAAAGATCAGCAACTGCGACCAAATTCGGAAGTGCGATCAAGGTCGCAGTGTTGTTGATTAAGAGTAATTCACACATTTAACTTTAGAAAACAGATTTATATATATTTAAAAAAAAACAAAATACATTTTTTTTAAACTTCTAATCCTCGTCATCACCATCGTAATCAGATTCGTCGTCAAGAGTCATGTTTTCGTCTTCTGTATCGCTTTCCGTCTCTTCCTCCTCTTCAGCGACAGTCTCCTCTTCGCTTTCTTCCTCTTCATGTTTGTGTTTTGGTTCATCACTGAACTCCCAGAACGGGTCGTCTGTATCAAGCTCAGATTCTGACCCGTAGCGAGACATTGTTTCAGAACTAAACATAAAATCATCATTTGATGATTGGCTTCTTTCCGGTGAAGATGGTGGTGATGGTGAAGACATTTTTTTGAATGTATTTTCCGAATAGTGAGAGTAACGAGTTTGAGCAAAAATAACTTAGTATGTTTTTAATCCTTTGCTCATGACCCTTTATATATTTTTAATCCCGGAATTCCAAAAGGTTTAAGCTCTCGGACCACGTGAATATCTCTCAAATATATTTTCTACCTTTTTCAAAAATTGTATACTTCCTAGGTGACTGTTCAGTTATCCAAAACAGTTTAAATGTTAATACACTGTAATTTGAAATTATAATGAACTCCAAAACAGTTCATTATTGCGACTTGGGAACTGATAAATGATTAAGTAAATGCGACCATGAATGTTTTTTTACTTTTCAATGCTAGAAGTCGCAGTCGTCATATAAAAGGGGTATTTTTGTCAATTTGTTTCACGATTGTTTAGGCGGGATTTTTTTGATTTTTTTGGGGCCCGCACTCTGCGACCGATGTGTGGCGTATATTTAACCACGTCCCGCAGGCTGAGAAACTCTCTCAGCCTGCAGGCTGAGGTACAGTAAGCCCTATATATATATATATATATATATATATATATATAGAGAGAGAGAGAGAGAGAGAGAGTGATCTTCGAGGATGAAATTTTTTCGCACAGGTCTCTTCAGTGTGAAATCATTTCTGAACCGTTGGATCAAATCAACAGTCCAGATTGATTTTGCACTGAAATGAGATGCTACTGGTGGGGCCCACGATCCCTTCCCCCTCTCCCCCCCCGCTCTCTCTCTCTCACAAAATCACCCCCTCTGCCGCTCGTCTCTCCCCCCTCTATCTCTTATGAATCGTCTCTTACGCTCTCTCGGGACCAGCAGCCGCATCGATAAGATCCTCAAGTTCTTCGACGTAATCCATGGCCGGGAGAAGCCCTCGATCTCGATCTCAATCTTGAGTACATTTGCTTCTTAGAGAAGGGAAGAGAGGGGGTATTTCTTGGATTTTTTTTTTAAACTTTCTGTTGATTTTCGGTATGAAAGGGCTTTCTCAGATGCTGCCTGTCAACAGGCCCTGATCTCATTCAAGACTCCCTAGGACCTGCTCATTATCATGTACAAATTTGAAAATCTTTTAATCTAATTTTAGAGTATGATTTTTCATTTGTTTTTTTTTTTTTGAGTTTATTTTTCCACACAAAATCATTCAGGATTATGATTCATAGTAATTTGAGTTTTGCTGGGTTTCTTCTCTTTTTGATGGATCAGCTGAAATTTGTGTAATTTCAAGCAATCATAAGAAAAAGAAAGCATTTTTGCGAAAAATGTAGTGGTAGTGCTTAACTAATTTGTGCAATTCATTATTTTTTTGGGTTATTTCTCAGCATTTTGATAGAACAACATTGCTCGTTTGGTAAAGCATGTGGATGGTTGAAAGGTGGTTTGCCAATATTTTCTCATTAGATTTTTTTTTTTCACTTGTTTCATTTGCTTGAAAATTTTAGTTAATTCATGCTAATTCTCAAAGTTTTTCACTATTCTTTGTTTCTCAGAAATGGTGTATGCTGACAGTAAACAAATATCTCATCATGTTTTTAGTAAAGTTCTCATGGCTGCTGTCCTTACAAAGTTCTCAATCTCGCCGCAGCCCCGGACCTTTCCACCTAGCGGCCAACCAGCCTCTCAATCTCGAAACAAGGTGCTTCTCACATTCAAGAAAAAGAAGAAGAAACTATTTAGGCTCATGCACAATAAAGATTATGTTTTGTAATGTGATCATTTTTGTCATGTGTTTTGTTCATGTGTTGCTGCATAGAGTTTGTTGAGTTGTAACTTGAATCTTATTTGATAGTAAATTTTGAAATGAACAGTCAACCGCCCCAGTCCCCAACAAGCAACGGCTGACTGCTCGTGAACTATAATTCCTATCATAGATTGAGAATGTAGACAACTCTCTTTTTTCTGCTTCGAAGATGTAGACAATGTTGAACCTCGCGTTAAATCTCGTGTTTTTTGCTTTCTATTGTCTTACTTGTGTCTGTGATCTTTCTTTGTGATTGTTCTCTGATATTGAGGCACAATAATTTCTTCACCAAGAAACTGAACCATGAACCTTAAATGGGATGTATTAGTTGAGAATACATTTTACCCTCAACCATTTCTCTTAAAATCATCACCAAATGTCGTACAAAGAATCCATTCAATTTTCATAACTACTACAAAAAAAAAAAAATTACAACAAAACTGAAAAGAAAACATTAAAATCCTATCCTCTGATTTCAACTTCTGCTCTCTAATGGAAAAAAAATATGAACATTCGCTCTCACTTTCAAGCGAGTCCTCCCCTTGGCATTTCATCAAACACTTTCATGCAAGTCCTCCTCAAAGTTCACTCTCTCCTCTCGTGTGGCAATGATGATGCAGCCTCTTCTGGATCTGCATTTTATAATGTACATATTAGAAGTCAATTAACACTTCCACAAAATTATGAGCTAAACCATCAAAGTACACAAATATATTAAAAAGAATTTAAAAATTAAAGATATAAGATTACCTGATAACAATCGTCCACAACCCCAGAAACAGGTATTGATTCCAGCAACAAACAGCATAGTTTATATGACCTTGGCCTTCTCTTCATGCAAATTTTCCATCAAAAGAAGAACTTTGAGAATTAGCATGAATTAACTAAATTTTCCAAGCAAACATAACAAGTGAAAAAAATCTAATGAGAAAATATTGGTCAACAACATTTCAACCATCCACATGCTACACCAAACGAGCATAGTTCTATCAAAATGCTGAGAAATAACCCAAAAAAAAAATTTGAATTGCACAAATTAGTTAAGCACTACCACTACATTTTTGGCAAAAATGCTTTCTTTTACTTATGATTGCTTGAAATTACACAAATTTTAGCTGTTCCATCCAAAAGAGAAGAAACTCAGTAAAACCCAAATTACTATGAATCGTAATCCTAAATGATTTTGTGTGGAAAAAATAGACTCAAAAAACAAAAACAAATGAAAAATCCTACTCTAAAATTAGATTACAAGATTTTCAAAATTGTACATGATAATGAGCAGGGCCTGGGAGTCTTGAAGGAGATCAGGGCCTGTTGATAGGCAGCTCTGAGAAAGACCTTTCATACTGAAAATCAACAGAAAGTTCAAAAAAAAAAAATCCAAAATCCAAGAAATACCCCCTCCTCTCTTCCCTTCTCTATGAAGCAAAGTCACTGGAGATCGAGATCGAGATCAAGATCGAGAACGAGACGACTCAGACGAGGGCTTCTCCAGGCCGTGGATGGTATCGAAGAACTTGAGGATCTCATCGACGGGGCTGCTAGTCCCGAGAGAGCGTGAGAAACGATTCATGGAGAGGGGGGAGAGATAGGGGTGGCCAACGGGACGAATCGGGTTGATTCGTCCCGTCTGACCAACGACTCCGTGACGAGACGGGTCCAGACGGGTTGGACCCGTCTCGTCACGGGTTAAACGGGACGGGTTGAAAACCTGGGTAACGAATCAGGTCTCCTGGCCCGATTCGTTACTAGATTCGCCGAGACGGGTTGGACCCGTCTCGTCTATTTTTAAATTTTTTTTAATTCAATAATTCTTAAATTTTAAATTTTAAAGTTAAAAAGAAATTAGGAAAAAATAGGAAAAAAAGAGGAAAAAATTTTAAAAATTTTCTAAAATTATAAAAAAAATAGAATTGATTTTCACTAATTACAAGTTTTTTTGTAAGGCAAATTATTTTATTAATATGAAAAAATCATATACATTGCTCATCACATATACAATGTACATAAAACTCATCTCGTATAATATACATAACAAAACTCTGGTGCTCATCTCATACAATGTACATAAAAAACTCTGGTGGTTCTCTACTCGTCATCCTCGTCCTGTTCACATTCTTCATCCAGAATAGCTTTTCCTTGTGTGCGTCTTTCTGCATCGAACCAGTCCTTTAAGCAAACCGCCATCTCCAAGTGTTTCGGCGTCAGCCTGCTCCTCTAGGGTGTCAAAACTCTACCACCTGCAGAAAATGCGCTCTCGGACGCTACTGTAGAGGCCGGAGGTGTTAGTATATCTCGGGCCATGGTAGAAAGAACATGAAATTGTTTTCTCTGTTCTTTCCACCACGACAAAACATCAAATGTTTCCCATGGTTCATCATCATTTTCATTTATTTCAGCAGGCATTGTGTTCAAATATAAATTAAGTTCATCAAATGAACATGCTCCTGGAGAGTGTTTCTTTCTAGTATTAGAGGAAAGTATACTTTTAAAATTAGATAATATTTTACCTAGACTACTAGAAGAAGTTTGTGATGGTGTAGGTGCCCTAAATTCAGAAGAAGAAGGTGGAAATAACTCATCTCTGTACAATGAGTACATTTCTTCTAAAAGAGATCTAATTTCTAAAAGTAATTTATCTATATCTTGTTCATAATTTAAACATAAAATAAAATTGGATAATAAAAGTTTTAAATTATCTATTTTAATTCTAGGATCCATAATTGCAGCTAAGTAAAATAAAAAAGGCATATTTTCAAAATATTTTCGAAATTTTTCTTCCATATCATGTATAGCCTCTTCAAGACTATCATCATCTCTATATGCAGCAAATACTTGAGCAATTTCATTAAGATTATAAAAAACTAAGTTACATGTGGGATAATACGTACCAGAAAGTGCTTTTGTGGCAGTGTCAATTTTTCTAGAAAAGTACAAAAATTTTCATATAATTTTCACTCTTCATCGCTAATATAAAGAGATGAACATTCATTTATTGTAAAAATTGAATTGCTTGTTTAAAAGGAAGGCAATCTTTAATCATATAGTAGCTTGAATTCCAACGAGTTTTCACATCTGCTTGGAGCAGTTTTTCCTTTAGTCCACATTGTCGGCAATAACCTTTAAAAGATTGTCTCCTAGGTCCACTGTGTTTTATATGTAAAATAATTTCTTTAACTTTATAAATATATTTGTCTAAGAGTTTTAGACCATCTTGTACACATAAATTCAATATATGCCAAACATATCTAACATGAAAAGTTTACCGTTTAAAATCGGATCTAATACCATTTTCAATTGTCTTATTGAAGTAGTATTTTCACTTGCATTATCAAAAGAAATAGAAAATATTTTATTTTCTATACCATAATTTCTACAAGTAAGAAAAATTGAATTTGCTACATTTGTAGTAGAATGTTTCTCAGAAAATTTAGAAAATGATAAAATACGTTTTTGTAAAATCCAATTATCATCAATAAAGTGAGCAGTAACACATAAATAATGAATAAGATTAAGAGCTTCCCATATATCGGAAGTTAATGAAATTTTTCTAGCATCACTAGTAAAAAGAGCCTTCAAAATATTTTTTTCTATTTACAAATAAATCTTCAATTTCTCTAGTTATAGTTTGTCTGCTAATTCTCTTATAATCAGGAGCAAAAACAGATTTAAGATAATCAACTAATGCATCTGATTTAGTAAAAGAAAATGAAAGTTCTGCTCGAACAATAAATTCAGCTAACTTATGTTTATTTACTTCAGGCTTATATCTCCAAGTGGAGAGTGTGCCTAAATCAGCTAATATTTGTGCTTGTTGTGGTGATAAACCGTGACTTTTAGCATGCTTTTTTTCATAGTGTTTATTAAGAACACCTGTACCGTATCCTTCTTTATGATCAAATAGTTGATGACAGTACTTACATTCTGCCTTTCTTCTACCTTCAACAACTTTTTCTACGAAATGGTTCCACACTGCAGAAGTTTTGGCTCTTGCTTTAGTGGTTGTGGTTGTGCTTGTGCTAGTTGATTGTTGTGTTTCTGGAACTATAGTATCATGCTGTGTTGGTTGTGTATCGTGTTGTTCTTGTGTTTCAGTAAAAAAAGGAGCCAGAGATTGTGCGTGCATTGGTGATGTTGACATTAAAAGTTGAGAATATGAGGAATATTGAGGAGGGAAGGAAATAGAATGCCGACCTGTACCACTATCACTGGCATATGCAGCATGTGTATATGGTGCAAAACCACTGTAGTCAAATGCATAGCTTGACGAATTGTGATAGGGAGCAAATGCGGATGTTGATGGAGCATAGCTGTATGGTGGGTAAGCGGTATATGCTGACGATGAGCTACCGCCAACATCGGTGTAAGGTGCAGCAGCTGACGGATTGTTTGTTGATGAAGAGCTACCACCGGTTTCGGATGAGGAACCGCTAGTACTCCAGTTGGGCTCCATTAGACTAGACTGAAATTTGGTAGAGATTTGTAATTGTATGAGAATAAGAGTGAATTATAATAGAAGAGAGAGAGTTGAGATGAAGTGAGATGAAAATCAATGAGGGTGGAGGGTATTTATAGAGGATTAGAGGTTAGGAGTAAATTTTTTTTTAATGGGCCAACGGCTCATTTTTGAGCCGTTGGGGTGAAAAAAGAGGGTGCCACGCTTTTTTCACCCCAACGGCTCTTTTTTGAGCCGTTTAGGGTTTTAAAAAAAAATTTTAATATAGGGGGCGCAGAGTAATTTTCCTCTCTAACGTTCTTATAAAATTATTGGACTAAAAAAAAAAATAATAAGAAGGGGGGGGGTCAGGGAAATTTTCCCTGACCCGATTCGTCCCGTGATTCGTCACGGGACGAATCGAATTCGTCCCGTGTAAACGGGATGGGTCAACCCGTTAGGACCCGCCCCTAAACGGGGCGGGTACGGGTTGACCCGTGACACGTACTGTGCGACTCCAACGAGTCGCACAGTACGGGGCGAGGAGGGTCGACGCGGGTCGACCCGCCCCATTGGCCAACCCTAGGGAGAGACGAGCGGCAGAGGGGTGATTTTGTGAGAGAGAGAGAGGAAGGGATCGTGGGCCCCACCAGCTTCTCATTTCAATGCAAAATCAATCTGCACTGTTTGATTTTATCCAACGGTTCATAAATGATTTCGTACTGAAGAGACCTGTGCGAAAATTTCGTCCTCGAAGAGATCTCTCTCTCTCTCTCTATATATATATATATATATATATATATATATATATATATATATATATATATATATATATATATATATATATATAGGGAGCTGATCCCCTAAGAACGGTTCTCACAGATTTCTGTGAGAACTTTCACGTGGGTCATCGGATCTGATAAATCAAATTAAAAAAAATCAGATCTCTATCAGATCCGACGGCCCTATGAAAGTTCTCACAGAAATTCGTGAGAACCGTTCTTAGGGGATCAACTCACTATATATATATATATATATATATATATATATATATATATATAATATATATATATATATATATATATATATATATATAAGCCCTTCAGCCCTTCTCATTGAAGAAAACAATATCTCCTTTATATTCACTAGCTTTTACACTAGTTTCTACTGCATTCACAGAATCGTATACAACCAAAATCACTTACCGATCACAATTGGAACAATTTCAGAGAGAACAGAAATTGACCATTAATTGAGAATTATTAATTAGGAGAAACATTACACATAAAGACTGTAATCGCCTAATTAAGCCGCGGACAAGGTAGCAACAAAGAATAAGACTATGACACCAACGGAAGACAAGCCCAGAGAAACTGTACTGCGAAAGCAAAATCTGCTCACATAGCTGCACACTTTGGACCATCCAATCTCGTCGTTGCCGAAAAGCCCTACGTAACCCACCGCGGTGGCAGCCGAAAACGCTGCCAGTGCCGGTGCCATCACCAACTGCAGCGACAACGCGAACAAACAATATTAGTAACATTACATGCACAATATTTGACATGATTGAATATATAATGAATTGTTTGAAACTATCATAAATTATTAGGGTTTTGTTTAAAACTATCTTCAAATTTTTTTGTTCCGGAAAACCATCACTAACTTTTTTTTTTGGTGAAAACTCCCTAACGTTGTTAACAACTTGACTAAAATGTCCTAACTTGCCTTCTTTTAAAAATAATTTATATATTTGAAATATAAAAAAATTGCAAATAACTTTTCGTGTCCAATAAAACAACTACAAGGAGTTGTTTACAAAAAAAAAATCATCCTCTTCTAAAGGAATTTTTTGTATTTTAAGAAATTTTGGTAATACTTCACCTCAGTTAATACTTGAGGATAATTTTGAGCAAAATACTAACAGTTCATAGTAGTTTCAGAAGATTTAACTTTAGAATATATTTTGAAAGAAATTAATTACCATATCAAGACCGTGCAAGAATCTGCTCCTGGGGCAACAATACACGAAAGAAATAGATAAAACAGAGTACAAGCCGGCAATTGCAGAGCCCATCACATAGAACCTACAGACATGGAAGAAATTTTTTATCTTCAAAACATTAGTAATTATTAACGAAAATAATTTAATTTTGGTTTAACTAATTAGCTCACAGAAATGCCGGAGAAGATTTGTAGGTGGCCGTAATCCTGAAGCCTAAAATCGTGGCTGTCTGCTCGGTGAAGAAGAGCATCACGATGATGGCACCAAGCATGCAGAGAGCGGCCAGAGACCGGAGGAGGACTTGGGCCACGTGGCACGTCACACTGGAAGAATTCTTGGTCTCCTTCTTCATTGTTGTCTGCACTATTTCTTCTACATTCCTTTCAAGTGTAGCAGTTTTCTTCTCCTCATTCATCGTTTCGATCTCCATGGGAACAATTTCATCGTGAACCCTACTGGTCTCCATTTGAGTGTCGATGTGAAGAGTGGGGAGAGGAGTTTTGAGGAAGAGAGAAAGGTGGAGGTTAGAATAAAAAGGAGGGGTAATCTGAGAGAGTTATGAGATGTGTGTTGAGAGTTTGTTAGGATGTTAGATTCAGTTAAATCTGTCAAGATACACTGAAAATTTTTGAAACTTAGTTTTGTAGTTACGAAACATGCCATGCAGTCTTCCTTTTGGATTTGATTCGCACTTGCAGATTATAGAATGGCAATATTCTCCCATCTACAAACATAGAGAAGAAACTCAGAGGTCAACAATACTGAACCGTAAAGACAATTGTTTTGTTGTTTGAAATTGAATGCTAGCCCACCTCATGCTAATTTAGTCCTATTGAAAGAGTCTAATTATCTAGGATTTTATTTTTAGCTGTGTTTCGTTTAAAGTCCACACCTCAACTGTGAGCAGTGGCGGACGCAGGATTCTATCAGTGGTTGGCATAAATTTAATAAGAATTTCAATGTAGGCGTAAATGTAATATGACAAGAGAAAAAAGTAAATAATAATGTTGCACCCGTCAAGACTTGTACTGTGATTTCCATTAACTTAGATTTATAAGTTACCACTAAGGGTGTCAATTGGGCCGGCTCGGCCCAGCAACTCGAACGGGCACGGCCCGGGTACCCTGGACACGCCCAGCCAAGGCAGGACCCGGGCCAACCCGGCCCGGGGCCAGGTGTTTTACGGGCCGGCGTCGGGTCCCCACCTGATGGCTGCCCATGGCCCGTTGGGCCGTGCACATGCAGGGCATGTGCCGGGCCGGCCGGCCCGTGGCACGGCCCACGGGCCGGCCGCCCAGCACAGCCTCCCAATGGCTTTAGAGCTTTTGGGAGGGGGTTTTTGCAAATTTTAATTTGTAAACCCCCCCCCCCCTTCAACCAATGGCTATCATAGCCGTTGGAGGGGTGTTTTGCAATTTGTTTTCTGCAAAAAACCCCTGAACGGGTATATGATATGTTTTTTTGTGTTTTTTGCAAAAAAAAAATTGTAAAAAATACTTTCTCCTTCTCTATAAATACTTGGACTTTCCTACTTCATTTCCCACAGCAAAAATAACTCCTCTTCATCTTCTTCAAGCTCTATAAGCTCTCTTTACTCTCTATAAGCTCCTCAAGGTCCCTCTACAAGCTCTCAAGTCTTAAGTTTTCAAGCTCTACATGTAAGATATTTGTATAAACTTTATGCGGATAAATTGCCATGGATCTAGAATCAATCATCTCAAGAAATCAAATACATAATTAAATCAATACTAAATCATCATACCTGAAGCCATTGATGAACTGAAAGGAAGTAGATGGATGAAGACTTTAATCCTTCTCTTTAATCCTGCAAGAAACCCTAATGCAGACCCTTCTTCTCTCTATCTCCTTTTCCTTTCACAACCTTGCAAAATGATGGATTCTCTTATTGCTCAAAAATAATGAGCCTAGGTTATATTTTTTCAAGGAGAGAGAGAGGGTCCAACATTTACTAAAATAACCCTTGAGATAAACCACCCATCATGGTTCCTTTATACTCATGTGATTATTAACATATATATAAATGTAACTTTAATATGGGCATCTTTAATATCAGTTAACTTTAATTAGAAATCCAATTAATTAACCAAGGTTATTGGTCCATCTTTAATGTGAGATTAACATTCTCCCACTTGGACCATTAACCGATTAGTTAAAATTTTAGAAAACAAATAAAGAAAAGACTCATTTTAATCATTTGACTCCATTTGATTCCTTACTGAAAACTTTGACACGTGATCACGAATTTTTAAAAACAACAACAAATGATAAGCCAAAATATGAAAAACTGTAATACTGCAATTAGCTTGGACCACCAATGCGAGTCATAGCGGTTATACGACATCCATGTCATACTCCCTTCTATGTACCACAACATTGATAACCCTTACTAATTGAGTCCATAACTAAAATTACCCCTGTAATTGTCTTGTAAAGACATTTCCTGTTTAACAAACATTCATACATAATATGTGCACACATAATTGGATAACAGGAAATACAGAAACAACTTTTATTGCGCAATATTGTCAATTACATAAGTACCAAAAACATACATTTACAGATTGCTCAAAAGACCCATTCTAACAACATGTTCCTTGAATGTCTTTGGAGGCAATCCCTTTGTTATTGGATCAGCAACCATTAAGTGGTACTTATACTTACAATTGACACTTTCTGTTTCTGAACTCTTTCTCTAACCACCATGTACTTAAGTTCCATGTGTCTGGAACCATTAGAGTACTTACCATTCTTAGAGAAGAAAACGGCTGCTGTATTATCACAATATATCTTCAGTGGCCTGGCAATAGAGTCAACTACACCAAGTGCTGAGATAAAATTTCTTAACCATAATGCATGATTCGAGGCTTCAAACAAGCTATGAACTCAGCCTCCATCGTGGATGAAGCAGTGATAGACTGCTTTACACTCTTCCACGAGATTGCCCCACCTGCTAGTAGGAATATGAAGCCTGAAGTAGACTTCCGGCTATCTGGGCAACCAGCAAAATCTGAGTCCGAATAGCCCATCACTTCCAACTGATCTGATCTCCTATATGTGAGCATATGGTCCTTCGTCCCTTGAAGATACCGCATTACCTTCTTAGCTAATTTCCAGTGCTCCATTCCTGGATTGCTCTGGTATCTTCCTAACATCCCAACAGCAAAACTGATATCTGCCTGGTACAAGTGTGTGCATACATCAAGCTCCTAACAGCTGACGTATACGGAACTTTCTGCATTTGACCCTTTCTAAGTCATTTCTAGGACACTGACTCCCACTTAATTTGTCACCCTTCATTATGGGTGCACAACTGGTTGAACACAATTCCATATGAAATCTTTCCAAGACTCGATTGATATACCCTTTCTGAGACAATCCTAGCAATCCTCGAGATCTATCGCTGATGATCTCTATGCCAATAACATAAGTTGCCTCACCCATATCAACCATCTGAAAGTTCTTGGTAAGATAGCTTTTAGTTTCATACAGTAATCCAATATCACTACTGGCTAACAAGATATCATCCACATACAGAACCAGAAAAATAAACTTGCTCTCACTAATCTTTAGATATATACACTGATCAACAGTGTTTTTCTGTAAATCCGAAAGAGGTAATAGTATCATTAAACTTTATATACCATTGCCTGGAAGCTTGTTTAAGTCCGTATATGGATTTCTTTAATTTGCAAGCCAAGTGTTCTTTTCCTTCCTTTGCGAACCCTTCAGGTTGCTCCATGTAAATTTTCTCATCCAAATCTCCATTCAGAAAAACTGTTTTCACATCCATTTGATGTAACTCCAAATCATAATGAGCTACAAGGGCCATAATGATTCTAAGAGCCCTTCTTTGATACTGGAGAGAAGGTTTCTCTATAATCAATGCCTTCCTTCTGAGTGAAACCTTTAGCCACAAGTCTGGCCTTATATCGTTCGATATTGCCTTTGGAGTCGCGCTTGGCCTTAAAGACCCATTTACACCCGACTTTCTTACAGTTATTAGGCAATTCGACGAGATCCCAGACTTTGTTATGGTCCATAGATTTCAACTCTTCATTCATAGCATCAACCCATTTACTAGAATCATTGCATTCTATGGCTTGTGAAAATGAAACTGGATCTTTATTTATCCCAATATCATAATCACATCCTGTAAATACATCACATAATCATCTGAAATGGCAGATCTTCTTTCCCTTTGAGATCTTCTCAAAGCTGCCGGTTGTGGCGGTTCTACAACATTTTCAATGGCGATATCCTCATGAAGTGGTGAACCAATGTCAATATGTTGTTCTGTTATCTCAGCTTGATGATCAAGCTGAGAGACAACAATTCTCTTGAAGGAAAGGGTATTGGGATATTTACCCTTACCACCTCAAGATCTACCTTTCTTGTTCATCACTCCCACTAATTTCACCATTCTCAAGGAATCTGGCATTACCAGTTTCAACAATTCTTGTACTATGGTTAGGACAATAAAATTTGTACCCCTTAGACTTTCTGGATAACCAATGAAATATCCAGATATTGTTCTTGAGTCTAATTTCTTTTCTTGTGGATTATATATTCTAGCCTCTGCTGGACAACCCCAAATATGTAAATGTCTTAAACTAGGTTTCCTACCAGTCCACAACTCGAAAGGAGTTGTAGGGACTGCCTTACTAGGAACCCTGTTTAAGATATACATAGCAGTCTTAAGGCTTCATTCCACAATGAATTAGGTACATTAGAGAAGCTCATCATGCTCCTAACCATATCCATAAGTATTCGGTTTCGCCTTTCAGCAACCATTCTGCTGAGGCGTACCTGGCATTGTGTATTGAGCACAAATACCATGCTTTTCTAGAAATTTGGCAAATGGGCCAGGATGTTGTCCTGACTCATCATATTTTCCATAAAATTCACCACCTCGATCTGATCTTATGATTTAACTTTTCTATCTAATTGTCTCTCGACTTCTGAAATGAACACCTCAAGGATGTCAACAACCTGAGACTTTTCATGAATTAGATATACATAACCATAACGTGACATATCATCTATAAAGGTAATGAAGTATCTCTCTCCCGTAAAACATGGAATGGAGAGTGGTCCGCAAATATCTGTATGAATTATTTCAAGAAGCTCTTTACTTCTTGTGGCAACCTTTCTTAGTGTGTTTGGTTTGCTTTCCTTTTATGCAATCCACACACACATCAAAATCAGTGAATCTAGGTTATCCAAAATCCCATTCTTCACTAATCTTACTATTCTATCCCTGGAGATATGCCCCAGTCGTCTATGCCACAAGATAGAGGATTTTCATTAATTAAGCCACGTTTAATACCAACATTCGAATGCAGAGATAATAGAGATTGTGCAAACTCATCATTCAATGAAATTTTATATAAACCATCACATAAAATTCGTGTCAACCGACATTGAATTATACATTAAACTGAGTTTTTCACAACTGAATAAAACAGAATATCCAACAACATCTAATTTGGATAATGACATTAAGTTCCTAGAAATCGAGGTACATAAAAAGTATCTTCAAGATTCATCTGATGACCCGTCTCTAAGAGTAGTCGGTAAGTACCAACAGCCTCGACCTCCACTTTGAGACGGTTCCCCATAAAGACAAATCTCTCACTTTCCTTCGGGGTTTCGGGTTGTAGGAATCCTGCATTAAATTAGTTATGTGAGTTGTGGCTCCAGAGTCAATCCACCAAGTATTAGAAGGAACTTCAGCAAGATTTGATTCATAACATACAAAAGAAAGATTCATACCTTCTTTCGAACCAAGCTTTCCTCTTGTTGCAGTCCTTCTTCACATGTCCTTTTCTGCCACAAAAGTAGCATTTGACAGTGAAAGGCTTTCCATGACCCTGGCTACTTTCCCCAGTTCATTCCATTTCTTTGGTGGAAACCTCTTACCTCTTCCATATTTACCTTTCTTATGGATAGCTCCTTGAGATTCCGCCAACACTGAGTGATGCCCTTCTTGCTCAGTCTCACTTCCTCTTGTACACATATAACAGTCAGCTCATTCAGATTCCACTTATCCTTATGAGTATTATAGTGGATCTTGAATGGCCCGAACTGAGGAGGAAGTGAGTTGAGGATGAACTGTACTAAGAAGGATTCATCCACTTTCATTCCCAGCAGCCTTATCAGTCATATTTAGAATGTGTTGTTGAACTCCTCTATTACCATCATATTCATGGTAGTCAGTTCAGCCATAAGGGTGCCAGCTAATGACTTATCTGCAGACTTAAATCGTCTTTAATAGCAGTTAAAAGTTTCTGATGCACTAGTAGTATGTGGGAGTGAAGTCTTGATGTTATTGGCAATGGTCATCTTGATGAACATGAGACTGAGTCTATTCGACCTTTCCCAGGCTTTGGCATGGCTAACCTGGTCCTGCTGTACTTTCAGCAGTCACTTTATCAGGTTTCTCTACTAAAAGA
>JAVJIF010032682.1:0-185000 GCA_038442645.1 Agave tequilana
TCCGGACGTCGAATTAGCCCCGTCAACTAGCGGTAAAAACTCTCCTGGAATCACCAGTACCTGAGCTCAGACGCTAACACTAGGCCTCTCCTCAGATTTAGAACGGTTGCCCAAAACATAAAGAAAGGAGAAGAAAATTTAATCTAAGTCGAAGCTCTTCTCACGAAAAGTTGGCCTCAAAAGAAATTTCATAAGGAAAGAAAAGAAAATGAGAACTGTCTGTTGAGAACTGAGGTAGGGTTCTATTTATAGCTTTAGAATCGCAGTCGTTGTAACAACTCCATCAGAAAATCTGAGCAGTTGAGAAATTTTCTCAACTGACTTAGATCCGAGACTTAGTAAAAGTTGACTTGGTTAAACAAAATTTGAAATAAAACTTTTTTTTATTTAATTCAAAAATCCAACAGTCACCTCAAAAGTTTTTTAGGGAAGACATAATAAAATAACACGATGTAAATAAATTAAAAACACAAATAAGAAAACATAAAACACGAATAAGGTTGGGCAACCTCATACTATGGATTCGGGGTAAATAACTTGCGGCCTTGAACTTACCCTTAGTAAATTCATCGCCATTTGAGAGACATAATAGATTACGCCTGAATTAGGCCTCTTTAATCAGATATTGATGGAAGACACATACAATAAGTCTTCATCTATTGAGTGAGCGGGTTGAGCGTTAATTGACATGCTCACAGTAACCGACTCGTGAGAGTTTCTAAGGGTCAGCCTTTTCCCCCAACCGCGGCCACCACAGTTCCTCTCACGTAGGTAAGTGCTCTAAGGGCATAACAGCTAGATGTTATACCCTCCAAACTATATTCGTTGGACTTATTAAGAGTTTAACTCATCCTTACCTAATTGTATCATAAGAGCATCGTCACCATAGAGAAGGGGCAGTAGCTACAACGCTACATATAGGATATAAATATATCCGGGTAGATGCTCCATACGAGTATCACCAGTCTAGCTTGTTATTATCATGTTGAATCTCTTTCATGGAACCATCTCCCAATCAAGTAGGTTGGGTTCCCGCTATCGGTGAACTCTATTATGGGCTTAACCCTATCTCCCTCGATGAAAATAGGACTATACTCTTAAAAAGACTCTTAGTCAGAATGACTTTATATTTCTCAGGGTCAGACAAACGGCATAACAGCCTTTTATTTTCAAGTGGTGACAATCAGAGATTTAACTCTTCATGACCACATTATTTGTTTTGGGCACCAATGAATATACGGAACGCCTGCACCCATAACAAATAGTTGGATCCATTTAACTTTAGCGTAGTCCCAAACATTGTCTTGGGGATAGAATTCTCAACCATCAGAAAGATCATAGTAGAGGAATAACTTGTAGTCTCAGACATAGTAGCCAGTAGATAGATCACCAGAAATCAGAAGTAGTAGTAAAAAATCTCCAGTAAGAAAGAGAAACAAACAACTTAGTTATCAGATAGAGGAATAGACAGTCAGAATTGCATCAAAGAAACAATCTCTCAGCCTGAAATAGCCAATTTAGGTGTAAAAATCTGATATTTAAGCAGTAAACAGATCAGGTCTCATTAGAGAAGTCTTGTAGAGCATCCAAAAAGTCAGATCAAATATAACAATCTGATTTTTAAGCAGTAAATAGATCAGGTCTCACCAAAGAAATCTTGTAGAGTATCCAAATAGTCAGATCAGACGTAAAAATCTAATTTTTGAGTAGTTGTAGAGCTCTTAGAGAGAGTAGAGGGGTGGCATCACCTTTGGAAGGGTGACAGCTCCTTTGGTAGGAGGAGGTATGGGCGACACCTCTTGGAGGTGGCGGCACCTTTGGAGAAGGTGGAAGAATGGGACACCTCTTGGAGGTGGCTGCAACTTTGGGGAGAGGTATTTGGGCGGCAACAAGTTTTGAAGAGTTGGGAGAGCGGTGGTTGAGAGGAAGGGGAATTTTAAGGAAAGTAGGAGCAGAAGATGGTGAATTTTAATATTAGAATTTCTCTTACTCTGATACCATGTAGAGAAATAGAAACCCTTAAATTGAATTGATTAATTAACATAAGAGAAGGTACAAGGTATATATATAGAAAACAAGGTTGGTTTATAGGTAACAACCCAATACTAATAACTAATCTTAACATTAAATATTAACATATTGATTAGTTTTAAATATAATTAGAATTCTTGAAAGAAAACACATCAAATATAATCAAACAGGGATAATTTTTTTTATAATAAGGAATCACTATATCTCCCTATTATTATTAGATTCCTTCTCTTAATAGCTCCTAGCATAACAATTAACTATAAATTACTCTCTCGCAGGTGTCACTGTAGCAGCACAGTGATAAAATCTCTTTGTAGTGGGCAAGAGGTCTAGAGACCAGGGTACACCAGGCTACAACCTATATCCCAAAAAATATTACCTCTCGATAATTTTCTTTTTATAGCTTTCATATATAACATGGCATCACTAGACCATACTATAATTGTACTTTTCACTTAACATACTTGTACTATTATGACTCAGAGTGAAATATATATACTCAATCTTTTAGAATCATAGATTCTCACTTTCAGAATTAGCATATAATTATGTTACATAGCTAGAGAAGGCATTTTGGAGCAAATCATTAAAACTTTACCCTATATCTGCATTTTGTGGGAAGAATAAATTTTCTTCATTTCAATATATGAGGTGTATAAAATACTGGAGCATGTTTGGTTAAGGGTGAAAGTGAGAAAGTGAAGAAGTGGTAATAGTTCCCTTTGGAACTTGGGAATTGGTTAGTAAGTTTTCCAGTGTTTGGATGTTATTAGGAAGTATGGTTTGAAAAATGTTATATCTTTTTCAGTGTTTGGATGGTAATGTGGAAGTGGAAGTGGAAAAGTTGACCACAAAGTTGACCGCAAAATAATATAAAAATAAAAATTAATTAAAAAAATAAAAAATGGACTGTAATTAGAATGCAAGTGAGATTTATATAATCAAAAAATTAACTGTTTTGTGCTACAACTTATTACAAATAAGATTTACATGATCACAAAATTAACTGTAGCACATTAGAAGTAAGGAAATGGTTGTGTAAAATAGAAAAGAGAAAAGGAAAAAGGGTTTTTTTTATTTCCCTTTCCGGTGTTTGAATAAATAGAGAAGTGAGCAATTATACTTCCTCATTTCCTTACTTCCGCCCACTTTCTTGCAACCAAACACCCCCGAACACTGACTCAAAAACAACTTAGTCTTAAAAAGAAAACTTACTCATTATCCTCTCAAAACTCACCCACTTAGTATAAAAAAATAATACAAAGAAAAAATGTTTCTGATCAAACTTCTCTTTTCTTAGAGGTCCCAATTAGTATAGGATGTTTCTAATGTAACTTTATGTTCTTTCCTTCTTTTCTTTCTTCTTCTGAGCTTCTCCATGAGTGTCCTTTATAATTCCAACCCCTTAGGATTGGCTTTTGTAAGTTTAGTCGGGAGAGGAAACAATCCATTGAGATATTTATTATTGATATGTTTCAACATCTTGGACAAAGTCAGCTAATATCATATTGCTATCTTTACATTTATCCTCAATTCCAAAACAGTGCTGTTCTGCTATATTCTCAGCGTCAACCTCTATCCTCCAGTTGCCATCTCCTTCAAAATAAACATCATTATCTCATTTATTTTGACTCAATTGTTTCATTATTTTTGTTGGTAGAAATATTTCCATCCCTATTATCTCCATCATCACCTTCATTTGAATCAACATATTTTGAGCAAGTATTTTTAGATACCCTCTCATCAGCTTGAACTCCCTCCTTTCTCATATTTCTTTTTTCATTTTGTTTGATTTCTCTTGGTATCCACACTTATCTAATAGGAGTGTCAACTTTGTATTCTACCCAAAACTAGTACATTTTCTTTGTATCTCAACCATCCATTCAAACTCAACAAGATAATTGGCTCTGCTCTCTTTAATTTCACCTGTAACAGATCTTAGAACAGGTTTATTTAATGAAATTTCAAAAAAAAAACAATAAGCAAATGCTAACCATGGCTCAACACAAGCTTTTAATTGACAACTTAAAACTATCACAAAATCCATGTGAGGAATCCTTGTGAGACAAGCCACCTTGCTACTAACTTCGTCTTGACCAAACTTAAGAATGATTGATCTACCATTAAAGGGTCAAGGCCCCCCATGAAGGATGCTATCCATTCTTCAACCTGAACTTGAAGAAGAAAAATACATTCTCGTACAAATGAATTTCTAGATAACACTTTAGTTGACGATAGAAGAGTTTATCTCCAAGAATTAAATCCGCAAGTGTTTGCTCCAATGATTAATATTTACTTGGATCTCAAATTGTATTATATGGTTCTTGTATCACCTCTACCTTCTTTGTTTTGCAACAGAAGAATACTCGAGTTTACAATCATTTGAAGTCACCATTCGATCATTGCAGATCTCCTTCCACGTTGTAGATCTAGAATTTGCAGCCAAGTGACATTTAGAAGATTGAGTGCATTGATCCAAAGTTGGAGCCCCTCGATTTGAAGTCATTCTAACCCTTGTTACTACTCAATTCAGTCTTGTCCCCATCACATTCGTCGGACGAGCCATTGATCTTTCCCAGATGAAAACTAGGTTGCCTCCACTCTCAGTTAGTTGACATAACCATCCAATCTACCTCTCGTACAATGTGACAAAGATTGTTTTTTGCATGAAGCGCTTGGTGGCTGTGAAGAAGAAACCTCATATATATGTAGATTTTTGGCCTGTGTAGTCGTGCATGTAATTAGAAGAGAGATAAACTTTGACACGTAGAGTTGCATGTGAAGTTAAAAGAGAAGTAAACTTATTATTTTTCCCTTTTAGATGATGATTGTTTCACTTCTCTAGAATTGAGAGTAAATTATGAATTCTTGAATCACAACGCACAAATTAGACCAACAAACACATTTGAAATAGGTAGATGACCTTTTCCCTGCAATAATTAGTTCATGTGATATGCAAGTTAAGGAAAAATGATATAAGAGCAGGTCGTGAGGCGACTATTAGGAAGAAAAGACTTTACCTGTTTGGTCGTCGTAATTGGCCGTAATTTGTAAGTCGTAATTGGTAAAGTCTTTTACAGTTGTAAATGAGTTACATGCATGTAAGCTTTATGGTGTTTGGATGGTAATTTAAAGTTGTAAGTGGAAAAGTGTACTGTGTTTTGCGGTGTTTGGTTGTCGTAATGTGTACGTCGTAAGCGAAAAATTTGACCACAAAATTAACTATTTAGTATTTAAAAAGTTTTAATATTATAAATAAATATTAAAAATACTAAATATTAAAAAAAATTAATATTAACATAAAAAATAATACAAATTTGCATGACCACAAAATTAACCGTAACTGGGCTGTAAATGAGTGGTAATTGGATTGCAAGTGAGTGGTAGTTGGTTTGCGTAAGTCTTTTACGAATTACGATCTAAACAAACGCCGTAATTGTAACTGGGTTGTAAGTCATTTATGAATTACGGACTTTTACGTGAAACAAACGACCCCTAAGTATGTGTGTAACACACACTCATTCTGTTGCTTTGTAGATTTTTAAGTACCCATTTAGAACAATGGAACATTGCTTGTAACAGGGTAGAACTAGGTTAAACCTAGTGAGGGTGGAGGTCCACACTCACTTTTAAGACCTATATATTTAGAGAAAATCTCAAGGAGTTGAGGCGACGACCCGTAAGCTTGAGATATCTTGATTCCTATTTCTCTCACACATCTTACTCTTCATTGTGCTTTTCTTTTGGATTCTCTTATTAGCACATTTTTTTTCACACTCTCTCACTTTCTGATCTTTTCTCTCGCTTTCTACACGTTTTCTTGGGTTCCCGTGTCTTTGTGCATTTCTTAGGCCATCTTTTTCTATCTCAATTTATACAAACTACAAAGAAAAAGTGGACAACTTTCTTTATTAGTTACAAGTTGCTTATTTAATATTTAGTTCAATATGTGTTTTCATTTAAAATGGCCAATTTGTCACGCCCCGCTTCCCAAAATACGTAGAAACGGAGTCGCGATGAGAGTCGGTGACGTATATACGCGAGGAAATACCTCACGTATACACGCTAAGCCTAAGAGTAACTTGAACAAGCTATAAATCTAAACTATGATAAATCAACGATCACTGTAATGTCACATATAAGCATCCACGTGTGATATCACATATAAAAAACTAGAATAAAGACTGAATCTGATATGCATGAAATCAACAAGAGTACAGAAATAGGAATAACAAGAGACAAGAATGCCAGAATGAAAAGAGAGAAACTCCAATCTCCTCGCGAAGCGTACGATCACAAGATCACCTGAACAATATAAAAATGTCCAATACCCTGGACGTGCGAATCCAGGGTCCTCAGAAGCGACCTAATGAGTGTGTGTGTAAAGAGAAATGCTCGTGCATGAAAAGCAATGTAAGCAATAACATGATAATCTGAAAATAAAAGGTAACAGAATAATCAATATCAATAGCAAACTATGAATGATATATAACTGATCTTATGACAAAAGGAAATAACTAATGTCAAAATGCGTATCCTAGCAATGTCACTAGTCTGGTGTACAATTCGGCCATGGTTATAGTCATATGTCTATCATAGTGATATATATGTACAGTCAGGTGATTATAGTCAGTCACAATATGCTATAAAATATTTATTATCATTTATTATGTCAGCGAATACCACTTGCCACATGCAGCAGACGCATCCCATACTACGCCTACCACACATGTCAATCAACGTCCTAAGTTATTGAAATTAATAGAAGAGACATTGCCATACTTTAGGTGGGTTCCGTACATACCCGGAACCACGGCCCAATCACCTGGCGCTGAATCAGGTCCTACCGCTAGGTACTCAATAACAATAACAATGTGTCAGTAACAATGACAATATGAACAATACGGAATGTCAGTCATCCTCCGGAACCCTGCAGTGAAACCGTATCTCGGCTGCGCAACCTATATCTTAGGTCCACCCAAAATACTGACGTTGTCTCCTCCATCAATTTCCCCAATCCCAGTGTAAGTTGTCAATTTATATTATTATTTATAACAATCACTATCCATGTTATTTCGATTACTGAGACGATACGGTGACAGTAACAATATCAATGTAACAATAACAATGTGAACATTATTACCGTGTAAACGGTAGAACAATGGAACAATAAAAGTGTTACGGTCTAAAAATATTTTCCCAGTAACTTTCAATAATATGAATCAATACAACAACAGAACTAGATAATACTCAATAGCTAGTATCATCTGGAACTGATCAATATCTCATATGCCTGTACTGCATATAACAATAGCCGATTTATCCACTCATAGTCTCAATCGTCATCATGAACTTAGTCTCAATAGTCATCCTGATCATCAAGTATCGATCCAGGTCAAGGTATTTAATATGGCAAGCCATCACCAATATATATGTATCTCAGTAACTGAAATAACAAATGCTCTGACACATCTATTCAGATCTCCACACTCCAGTCTGATCAAAGTCATCACACCCTCTCACTTCTATCAAGGTCAAACATAAGGTCCCAAAAGTCGGCAACATATCAGATATGTATCTAAGATCTATCAGGTCAGGTCAATTCAATCATTGCCTATTCCTCAAAACCACATTCATCCAACTATAACCAAGATCATAACTAAGGGGTAAAGTTCTCAATCCATAAGAAATCTAAGAACAGCAGTCAGAACTAGAGTTAGTCAACTAGGGTAGGAGCAAGTCGACTAGTATAGAATGTTTTGGACTGGGTTAGTCGACTAGCAAAAGGGATAAGTCGACTATAAAAAGTGTAAGTCGACTAATAGGGGGTAAGTCGACTAATAAAAGTAATAGTTAGCAACAGAGAGTACATAACTTTCTGAACAGACACTTAATCGACTAAGGCTATGATAAGTCGACTAGTATAGAAGTACTAGTCGACTATGCTGCTTACAGTCAACAAACAGAGTCTCGATAACTTTTTTGAATAGTCACCGAGTCGACTAAAGGACTAAGGTTAGTCGACTAGAAGAATTATTAGTCGACTAATAGGAGGGGTAAGTCGACTAGAAGAAGTATTAGTCGACTAAAAGCAGGGCAAGTCGACTAATATACCTGCCTGTGTGTATGATCAAGGCTTTATAACAATTTCCTAAAATACATGAAAACGGTAGATATTACACCCGTTATCATCAAGATATGTCGCCAAACAATATGACTGAAAATCACTTCATATAGTATAGTTCTCTAACCTCTTTCAATGATCCATCAACTTGAAAAATCAACATGTATATTCATTCTAGGATCTATTATAGCTATATCAGTTAAAAGGTCAAGTCCGGCCTATGGTATATCAACACTAGACCTAAGCCAACAACGGGGGTTGCCAACACATGAACTGATACTCATATATGCTCCTATCAACTAGATATGCAAAGTGTACAGTCACTGACATCATATGAAACGGTACATGATATCATACTAGTCCAATTGTTAGACGGTCAAATAAAATGATGTAGTTAACATGTAAACAAGACAGGCATCAATAAATAAAGAAAAACACAAGGGCGAACGCACACATGAAATGACACGGTTTCGAAACTGAATCGCCGTCTGGTCTTCACTGCACGAATTGGTACGGATCTCTGGATCATCCTATAGATCGGTCTTCGAGTCGCCTATGCATCGGGTCCACAACGAGCACGAATCCAGATCAGGTTCGGGTCTCCTGTAGCTGGGTTCAGATCTCACCGAACGGTCCAAAATACTGTAGCACACAACCGAACGCTCACACTGATAAACAAGCACACACGTATACATTACATACATGCCCCTACTTGCATACACGTACATATACTAATACACATACACACACACACATATATATACATGTATGCATATACATATATTCACAACATAACTAACACACATATATTAACAATCCACTTGTGAACTTAATCACACAATTATACATGTAACTAAATGCATTTACCTATACACTATAAACAGAGAAAGGGAGGGAACTCACAGCAAAGCCAGGAGAGGCACAGCCACGGTTTGCTCCGGCGCACCAGCGGAGCTCCGGCGGATCTCGCGGAGGAGGAGAACATGTTCATCGGCAACGGAGGGTGGAGACTGGGCTCTGACGGAGGTGTACAGCAAGACGGAGGAGACCGGAGAGTCGCAGAGCATCACAGAGGCTCGCCGGAGGAGTCGACAGCCTCGACGACAGGCTGCTGGGGACTTGGCTGTGGGCTGCTGCTGCGCTGGGCCGAGGGGGCTGGTTCTGCGCGCCGGGCAGCAAGGGGGCGGCCATGGTTGTGCTGGCCATGCTCGGCTGCCAAGGGAAGGTGCGGCATGGAGTTGGGAGCTCGGCCATGGAGGTATGGTGGTGCGCCGTGGACCTGGGTTCGGTCAGTACTGGCTGGATGGGGGCTTGCGCCATGGGGTGTGCTGCCATGGGCTGGATCAAGGGCGGCTGGGGGAGGTGAAGCTCGGGGCTGTTGTTGGCGTTCGCGACCAGGAGTGGGCGGAGCTGCTGGCGCCTGAGAGGGGGCGACAGTGCTGGGCGCTGCTGTGTGCAGCCAGCAGGGAAGAAGCTGCTCGCAGCCAAGGGGATGCTAGCTTGGGGAAGAGCTCGGCTAGAACTGCGGGGCTTGCGCAGGATGGCTGGACAGCGGGGCTGCCGATAGGAAGAAGGCTGTGGTATGGGCTGGGAGCGCTCGAGCTGCTGGCACTCCGCCGGAGGAGATGGGGGTGCGGGTGTGATGTTGGATGACGGCGGCAGCAAGATGTATGGAGGAAGAGGTAAGATTAGGATTAGGGTTTGGGATTTAGGGTAATCTTAGGATTATATAAAGGTAGATATTAGGTTATAGGGCATTGGGTTGATGGGTTTGAGTAATAGGCATGGAAAGATAATGGGTATTGGGTATGAGCTATCGGGTTAAGCTAATGGGTTGGGAATTAATAAAAATGGGCTTGGGAATAGAGAATTAGGAAATAGAAGAGAAAACAATAATACTAATAATAATTAGAATAACTATAGCAATAGTAATAATGATAATTAACAACATAACTAATAATACTAATATTAAAATAATAAGTAATACTAACACAAACAATAATTAGCAATACTAATTACAATAATTATATCAATCAATAATAATAGAAATAATAATTAACAATTAGTAATACTACTAATACTTATACTAATATTAAAATAAATAAATAAAATAATAGTAATACTAATAATAATTAATAAACACTAACAATATAAATAATAATGACACTAATAGTAATAACAATAAATAATAATCATAATGGGAGAATAATAATAAAAATAACTACCACTAATAATATCAATTAAGAATAAGAATAATCATAGAAGTAATAGTAATAAGTAATTAAAAATATTAATAAAAAATATTGGTAATTATATATATAAAGCCAAATTACCATTTAATATTCCAAATAATGTATTTATTTAATAATGCAATAAGTCATTAAATCAAGTTAATAATTAACAATAAAATAATTGATAAATCAAAATAAATACTTTTAGAAAAATAAAAATACATTATTACTAACTAGGGATATTACATAATTGGTTTTCGATTTTAATTTTGAAAAAATTCAAAATTTGGTTATTCCTAAAAAAGATGAAGTCAGAAAATTTGGTTATCATCTACTATTTTTTATTATACACACGATACATATGTGTGTAGAGAGAGTGATGTAATACATGTAGGATCGCAATCACCTTCGAACTAAAATTTGGGAATTAGGATTTTGAAAGAAGAAGTAAAATAGAGAAATAGGGTTTAGAGATAGAATCGATATATTTGCGCTTCACACCCATTGCGCGAGTTTCACACTCCTTCCACCAAAGGCTTCACACTCCAATTTCAAGAACTCAAGAGCTCTGAAATTTAACTTGTAGAGAAATAAAAAATCCTAAAAGATGATTGTATTAGATAGAAGAGAGTTACAAGATATATATAGAAGACAAAGAGAATAAATGGATAAATATGGTTAATAACTCAATAACCCAAATGCTAATAACTTAACTTAACACTCCCCCTCAAGTTGGAGTATAGACATCTATCATGCTCACCTTGTTACAAAGATTAGAATACATTTGAGGTGAGGCAGCTTTGGTAAGTAAATCAGCTAACTGCTTCGAAGATGGTGTAAGCTGGAACATAACCACCTTCTTGGTCTAAGTATCTCTGACAAAGTGACAGTCAATCTCAATGTATTTGGTCCTTTCATGGAACACTGCATTCTGGGCAATATATTCCTGGACAACTCTTGATGTAAGTTAGAACCCTCATCACAGCTAACCAATGGGTCTCTTTGCGCTGATGTATGAATCTACTCAGAACTCTTACAACAAAAGTTATATCTGGCCTAGTCATCGTAAGATAGATCAGTTTCTCAATTAATCTCCTATATCTCTCTGAATCATCAAGTATATGACTGTCATCAAACCATAAATCTACATTGGCTTCCATTGGTGTATTAGCAGGCTTGCATCTTAAAACTCTTATTTTCTCCAGAAGGTACGAGCATACTTTTGCTGAAAAAGAAGTACAATGTGTTTTTGATGTGCAACTTCAATTCTCAGAAAATATTTTGGACGTCTCATGTCCTTAGTCATAATATGACATTTGAGATATGTCTTAGTCTCCACTATTCCAGTTGAGTCACTCCCAGTCAGTAAAATGTCATCAACATAAAGAACTGCAATACCAGACCTTGTGTGCCGAACGAAGACAGAGTGATCTGAATGACATCGACGAAAGCCAATACCAGAAATGGTAAGACTGAATTTCTCAAACCACGCCTTTGGACTCTGCTTGAGTCCATATATAGCCTTCTTTAGACGATAGACTTTAGTCTCCCCTTGAGTAACATAACCTAGAGGTTGCTCCATATAAATTTCCTCCTGAAGATCCCCATATAAGAAGGCGTTCTTGACATCCATCTGGAACAATGATCATAACAAGTTAACGGTAATAGAGAACATAATCTTGATAGAGTTTATCCTGGCAACTGGCGAGAACGTCTCAAAATAGTCGATGTCATACGTCTGAGTATAACCCTTGACCATAAGAATGGCCTTATATCTATCCACAGATCCATCTGAGCGGTACTTTAAAGCAAAGATCCAGCGACAACCAACAACCACCGCATCTGTTGGTGCTGAAACCAACTCCCAAGTTTCTCTAGAAGTAAGAGCTTCCATCTCATCATCCATAACCTGTTTTCAGGTAGGTACCAATAAACTCTCTATATAAGACTTGGATATAAACTCAGAAGACAAAAAGAGCAAACTGACGAAAAGTAGGGTTTAAGTGATCATAAGAGATGAAATTTGAAATAGGGTGATCAGTGCAAGATCATTTATTGTTTCGAAGAGCAATAAAAATATCAAGATCAGAGGGAAAACCTGATGGTGGAGGAGGGGACCGTCTACTGGAGAAGGATTAGTCGGAATTGTTTCGGAGGCAGGAACCTTTGAGCGATGAGTGTAGACATGTCTGAAATCCCAAACTGGCTTTAATGCAGGTGGATCTGTAGTTTCTGCTGGCGGTACTGGCAAAGCAACAGTAGAAGTAGGTGTAGGTAATGGCACAGACAGTGAAGGAGGAACAGTCTCAAATATGGTGACAAGAATCTGTGTAGATAAATATGAAACAGACTCAAAGAATATGACATCAGTAGATACCAAATACTTCATGGTGGACGGATTGTAGCACCGGTATCCTTTTTGTATTTTAGAATACCCAACAAAGACATGTAAGTTCTGAAAACTCACCTAGAGGGGGGTGAATAGGTGACAATGCTAATCTAGTGAACTTAATGCGGAATTTAAAAACTAATTGCAATTACAACAATGATGCACACCCAAGCAAGTATAAGATATAGCAATTTGCACAAAACACAAAGTAAAGAGAGAGATAGAGAGAGTCAATGGATCAATCGCAAACACAGAGATATGTTTCGAGGTTCGAGCACCCAGCTCTACATCCCCGCCTTCGACACACGAAGGATTTCTAATCCACTAGCTAGTCCACAAAGAACTCTCACAAGGAGTACCCAACTCCTCTCTTTACAACCACAACCTCCTCCTTGAGACAAGCTCCAATCCAACCAAACAATCACCTCACAACTTGAGGGATTAGCACAAAGCAAACAAGGATCACTCACAACTTGAGGGATACAACCCAAGGCACAAAGCCAAACAAAGATTGGGTTTTCAACTTGGTGGTTCAACAAGCAACCACAAACAATTTCTTCTCCCACACAAATATCCTATAGATTTAGATAGTAGATTTTTGCTCAAGTGTGGAGAAAACCAAAGGATTGGAAATCAGAAATCACAAAGAAAAATCCTTGGGAAAAACTGAAACTAAGATAGAGAAGTTCAATCAAAATCTTTTCCCAAAACCCTTTCTTTGATTTTCTAAACCCTAATAAAAACACCAAAAGGATTGTTCAATTCAAGCTCAAAAACTTCTTTTGATTGCTGTAAAAATACCAGAGAGTATGTAAAAATTCGCACAAAAATTCTTAGAGAAAAACTCTTGCCAAAAGGGTATTTATAGGCTAATCCAGAAAATAGCCATTGGCAGCAGAACTGCTAGAAATACCCTGCCGGTCGACCGCCCGGTCGACCGCCCAACGGTCAATTTTTGACCGTTGTCAGCTACCGTCGATCGGCCCGGTCGACCGAAACAAACAGAGAGCTCTGCTCTCAGTCCGTCGACCGTCCCGGTCGACCGTCCCAAAGCTGCCAAACGTGCACAGATTTGTGCACGTCGGTCGACCGGCCCGGTCGACCGACCTCAGCCCTAGTCGACTAGTCAGGTTACTAGTCGACTTGGTTGAAGCCTGGAACAGAAAATTCAGTTAGAAATATGTTTAAAAATTCTTTTATCTTTTCTAAAAATCACCAAAAATAGTTTTATCATTTTGCATTGATATATAAACATGTGGTAAAAAGTTTAGCTCAAATATCAATCAATATGAGCTATTTTTGTGTCTAATCATTTTTACCAAAAACCAAAAACTGTATTTTCTAAAACTTGGATTTTGAATAGAAAATACGTTTTGTCTAAAACTCTTCCAAGTACAAAAAGTATGAAACACATGAATATCATGTTGGAATATTAAGTTTAAGTATCATGATTAAATATCATGTTTTTTGTATTTGATTCCAAAATATGTTTTGTTAGAATTACCAAAACATAAAACTCATGAAGTAGACTATCAAACTAAGTTTGTTTAAGCAATAGAAGCATGCATGTATATAGAACAAATCATATATACACTAAACCATGTAAACTTGTTTTGATATAAAATCTATTCATGAAAACCAAGATCGGTTAAACCTAAAACCGAAAACCAATGTCAAAATATAAAACGTGTGTGTTGTGAACTTGAGCATATCATACTAATCTAATCTTTACAATTAGGATCTAAACACAAACTAAACTAGGGATACCTAAGTCTTCTTGTAGAGCGCCGTCTCCAAGTTGACTCGGTCCAAACCATGATTCACCAAGCTTGACTCCAATGAGTGCTAGATGTCATCTTTGATGCTTAGGCTCTTGAATCACCTTGTGAAAGCTTCCAAACCATCTTGTTTAAGCTATCACCAACTAATATCTTGGCTAATGATCTGAAACTAAAACATCACAAGATTATTAGTACACATAACTACATGAGTTAATCATCATCAAAACTAGAGTCGAAGGCCTTTGGGCCAACAATCTCCCCCTTTTTGATGATGACAAAACTCATGGAGTTATATATGCATGGATTAAAGTAAAGCTTCAAAGAAGCTCCCCCTTAACTCATGCATAAAGATAAACAAACAATAGAGATGCATATAAACAAGGTTCTTGACATAGAATGAATATGCATATGAAACATGCTCTTGATACTAATAAAACAAATGCTCTTGATACCAATTAAATAAACAAATGCTCTTTGATACCAATAAAATAAAACAAATAAATTATCAAACCATGGTCTTGTTACCAAAAACTCTTGATACTAAAAACATGCTCTTGATACCAATGAAAATAAAAACTTAAAACAAATAAAAGCTCAAAACATGCTCTTGATACCAATGAAAAAAAACAACCAATAAAACAGAAAACTTATGCATAAATCATGCATATGAACTCCAAAATTCTTCTCCAAACTAAATCATGCATATTAATTTCCAAATTCTTCTTCCCCTTTTTGTCAATCATCAACAAAGGGTAAAAACAAGCATGATAGAAACAAAGTTTTCTCCCCCAAAATGTTTGAAATAAGGAACCAATAAACTATTCTAAGGGGTGAAATCAAAACCAATATGATACCAATTAAAACATATAACTATGAAGGTCATTATGATATCAAATGAAAATAACAAAATTTAGGTAATGCCAAATTCAATTTGAAATTAAACAATTGAAATCTAAACAAGGCATTGAAATAAAAAAAACATTTTATATCAAAAAGAAACATATGTAGAGTAAACTAGATACCAATTCACATGATACCAATTGAAAATAAAATATATTGAAAATGAAACACATGATACCAATGGATAATAAAAACAAATTGATACCAATTTTGAGTAAACAACAAGCTTCTTGATACCAAATGAAAATATTTGTTACCAATTGAAAAATGAAATACTAGATATCTTCCTCTTTATGAAATACCAAACAAAAATATGCGTATGCTTGAGATAAGATACCAATTTGAAAATTAAATCAATTGAAGCAAAGCATAAACAAGGTTTTGTGCTTAAAAATATAGGGATATAGTAAGCACAAATAAATCTTCTACATATGTATGTAAAAGATAGATATCAATTGAAATTGATACTATATGAAGTGCAAGCATACATACATAAAACACAAACATATATGAGTATACAAAAAGATGTCATATTGATACCAATTGAAAGGATTCAATGATACCAATTGAAACAACAATAAGATCAAGTGTATGACTCATATCAACTACCACCCATTTCATGATCAAGTTTAAAATGATTTACACTATTAAGCATACATGAGCATGATCTCCCATCCAACCGCCCATGAATGGTAGGGGTTTTCAAAAATAGATTTGAAATTATAGTTTGTTTGAAAAACTCTACCAAATTGAAGAATACGAACTACTTATATGAAAATTTGAAAACTAGCACGTAATCCTTCAAGTGAGGAATAACAAAAATGTTTTTCATGAAAACACATGTAAATCACATGACATTAAAACACTCAAAATCCATATAGCACAAATTGTACTCATGAAAACTAAATCACGAGAAAACATTAAATAGGGTGAGTGTACAAGTGTTGTGTGAAACATATCATCATGAAAATGGACAATCAAGCTCGATTGAAATTCCTTTAAAATATGAACACATGAAAAATTAAATCTTCATTACTAAAGGAAATTTCCTCAATGATACGAAAATCATCATAACAAATTAAACTCCAAGGCATATGTATATTTTGACAAAACAAAAGTATACATACATATCCCTAAACACAATTGAGTCCAAAATATAGATTTGCATGAAAAGCAAATGACTCAAGGGGCATACATGTATATCTTAAGGTTTGGCAAAATAGACATATACATGAAGTGAAAACACTTAATCATAGAAAACACATCAAAAATAGGAATACATGTTTGAATGCATGAATCATCAAAACTAGACTATACTAGAACATCTAATGGGTACAAATAGGCATCCAAGCACAAACATATATAAAGGTTTATTTGTGGCCCATTCTATGTACAAGTATAAATCCTAGTTTTAATGAAAACTAACATCTAAGCATATATCCAAATCATTAAGCATAAAACGAGTCATAAATCAACAATATTCTAAAAATGATCATTATGTAAATCCACATGCTATAAGAATCAAGATATACATAATATCAAAATAATTGTGAAAACACAAATTATGGATTCATCTAATCAATGGAGATATCAAATTACAATACATGCATAGTAATAAACACACTATTCAAAACATGAATCATTAAAACGAAAGTTATAGAACATCATATGATCATTATGCAAATGCATGTGCATTAGATCTAGAGCATACATGTTAGTCTAAACAAGGTGAGACACTAAATATAGATCCATATGAAGCATGGGTGCTCAAGTAGCTAAACATGTACAACCTTAATCTAATGAACATGGCACAAAGCATAATGAACAATAAAACACAACATGCTATAAAAGATGAACCTAGAAAGCATGTAAACACTAAATGGAGTAAGGGATTGTTACCAAAACCGAAGAGGCAACTTTCCATGTCTCCAAAACCCGGTGGTCCTTCCACCAATTCTCCTTGAGAGTGAAGCATCCAAATGGTTCTCTTTTAAGCTTAGATTGCATCCACCTCAAGGCACCAATGCCCTCAAGTGATGTGAGAGCTCCCACCTCATCAAAAGTTAAAGCGGTGATTTTTGGTACCCATTTTCTTGTGGGTCCACGGGGGTTAATATCTTTTCTCACCCAAACATAATTAGTTGCTAAATTTTCATTATAAATACGATCATAACAAAATCTAGCAAGGTGGCCTTTACGATCACAATGTGTACATGTGTACACGTGAGCATACATATGATGATGGTGATCATGAAAAGCATGTGTATGCCTAGATGGGTGTGCATGCAAGGTTTGAACTTGTTTCTTGCGAACCAAGGTTTCCAAACGTGAGTGATTCATGACACAATGGCTCAAAGTGGAGCCCAAACTATCAACACTTTTCGTCAAGACAATTATATCCTTTTCAATGCTAGAAGATAAAGTGGAACATGCAATAGGTGTGCTAGAACAAGAAGCTACACTAGCATGGCAAACATCAATCTCTTTTTGTAAGGATTTATTTTTAATCAAAACCAAATTCAATTCTTTTGTAATTGCATCAATATCATTTTTCAAAGTGAGATTTTCTTTAAAAGTAAAATCCAATTTTGAAGATAAGATCTCATTGTGCTTTACAACATCATCACAATCATTTTTGTTTTTCAAAAATTCATTTTCCTTTAAAGCAAGTTCGAGTTGAGATTTAAGTGAGTCACATTCACTTGCAATCTCTTCCTTCTCTTGCAACATCAATTCAAAATTAGAGCATAAATCCTTTAATTCATTTTTCAAAACAAGATTATCATCTTTCAACAAATCATGTTTTTCTAACAAATTCTCAAGCTTTTAAACAAGTTCCATATTTAAAGTTTGAACTTCAAAACATCCATGACAATAGGAACTAGAGCTATCATCTATTTGAGAATCCGATTGTACCTCAAGGGAGTTCTTCCCTTGGACCATGAGGCATTGCTCTTCGGACTTTTCTCTCTTAGATCTCCTCATCTTGTTGATAATCCTTGGAAGCTCGGGAGAAGTCAAGATGCTCCAAACTGCAAAAGCCGAATCATAACGATCAAAAACATGTAATAAATGTTCATTTAGAGATGCTCTAAGTGCCCTAAGTGCTAATGCATTGGCCTTCTTATGCTTGCTACTATTTGGGAGGGATTCTATGGTAATGGCTTGATAAACTAGATGTCCTAGGTCTTTTAAATGTTTAGTCATATTAGCCTTCCAAGCATCAAGTCTAAAATGATCAAACATAGGAGGGCTAGCCATAAGTGCAAACTAAATGTGTGCAAATGAAAATGCAAATGAAGATTAGCAAACCAAGATCACTCCTAGGTGGTTAAACCTAAATATCAGGAGCACTAGCTCTGATACCAATTGAAAAGTCACCTAGAGGGGGGGGGTGAATAGGTGACAATGCTAATCTAGTGAACTTAATGCGGAATTTAAAAACTAATTGCAATTACAACAATGATGCACACCCAAGCAAGTATAAGATATAGCAATTTGCACAAAACACAAAGTAAAGAGAGAGATAGAGAGAGTCAATGGATCAATCGCAAATACAGAGATATGTTTCGAGGTTCGAGCACCCAGCTCTACATCCCCGCCTTCGACACACGAAGGATTTCTAATCCACTAGCCAGTCCACAAAGAACTCTCACAAGGAGTACCCAACTCCTCTCTTTACAACCACAACCTCCCCCTTGAGGCAAGCTCCAATCCAACCAAACAATCACCTCACAACTTGAGGGATTAGCACAAAGCAAACAAGGATCACCTCACAATTTGAGGGATACAACCCAAGGCACAAAGCCAAACAAAGATTGGGTTTTCAACTTGGTGGTTCAACAAGCAACCACAAACAATTTTTTCTCCCACACAAATATCCTATAGATTTAGATAGTAGATTTTCGCTCAAGTGTGGAGAAAACCAAAGGATTGGAAATCAGAAATCACAAAGAAAAATCCTTGGAAAAACTGAAACTAAGATAGAGAAGTTCAATCAAAATCTTTTCCCAAAATCCTTTCTTTGATTTTCCAAACCCTAATAAAAACACCAAAAGGATTGTTCAATTCAAGCTCAAAAACTTCTTTTGATTGCTGTAAAAACACCAGAGAGTATGTAAAAATTCGCACAAAAATTCTTAGAGAAAAACTCTTGCCAAAAGGGTATTTATAGGCTAATCCAAAAAATAGCCGTTGGCAGCAGAACTGCCAGAAATACCCTGCCGGTCGACTGCCCAACGGTCAATTTTTGACCGTTGTCAGCTACCGGTCAACCGGCCCGGTCGACCGAAACAAACAGAGAGCTCTGCTCTCAGTCCGGTCGACCGTCCCGGTCGACCGTCCCAAAGCTGCCAAACGTGCACACATTTGTGCACGTCGGTCGACCGGCCCAGTCGACCGACCTCAGCCCTAGTCGACTAGTCAGGTTACTAGTCGACTTGGTTGAAGCCTGGAACAGAAAATTCAGTTAGAAATATGTTTAAAAATTCTTTTATCTTTTTTAAAAATCACCAAAAATAGTTTTATCGTTTTGCATTGATATATAAACATGTGGTAGAAAGTTTAGCTCAAATATCAATCAATATGAGCTATTTTTGTGCCTAATCATTTTTACCAAAAACCAAAAACTGTATTTTCTAAAACTTGGATTTTGAATAGAAAATACGTTTTGTCCAAAACTCTTTCAAGTACAAAAAGTATGAAACACATGAATATCATGTTGGAATATTAAGTTTAAGTATCATGATTAAATATCATGTTTTTGTATTTGATTCCAAAATATGTTTTGTTAGAATTACCAAAACATAAAACTCATGAAGTAGACTATCAAACTAAGTTTGTTTAAGCAATAGAAGTATGCATGTATATAGAACAAATCATATATACACTAACCATGTAAACTTTTTTGATATAAAATCTATTCATGAAAACCAAGATCGGTTAAACCTAAAATCGAAAACCAATGTCAAAACATAAAACGTGTGTGTTGTGAACTTGAGCATATCATACTAATCTAATCTTTACAATTAGGATCTAAACACAAACTAAACTAGGGATACCTAAGTCTTCTTGTAGAGCGCCGTCTCCAAGTTGACTCGGTCCAAACCGTGATTCACCAAGCTTGACTCCAATGAGTGCTAGATGTCATCTTTGATGCTTAGGCTCTTGAATCACCTTGTGAAAGCTTCCAAACCATCTTGTTTAAGCTATCACCAACTAATATCTTGGCTAATGATCTGAAACTAAAACATCACAAGATTATTAGTATACATAACTACATGAGTTAATCATCATTAAAACTAGAGTCGAAGGCCTTTGGGCCAACAAGTTCACCTAGAGGGGGGGTGAATAGGTGATGGCTAATCTAATGGTCACTTAATGCCTAATAATGCGAAAGCTAAGAACAATTATGACCTAATTAAACTTCTTACACTAAACACCGCGTATAACCAAAGAGTGTTGTCGAATTCCCCGTGAAGGGCTCTGGACAAACTCCTCTAGATTCCCCTTGAATGGGTTGAGGTGCCGCGTTGGCTCTCTTGGTTAAATACAAGTGTTAGCAAACAACCCAAGCAAGTATATATATCAATTATGCACACAAGTATATCATGCAAGTAAAGATGAACACAATAAAGTAATGCAATATATAAATAAGGGAGAGAGAGAGAGAAAAGACAATCGCAAACACAAAGGGTTTGTTTCGAGGTTCGAGCACACTTGCTCTACATCCCCGCCTTCGACACACGAAGGATTTTCACTATGCAAAATCCCAATGGATCTCTCCCCGGTGCCGCAACACCTACAAGCCCTCGGACTCCCTAGTCTCGTACACACGCAAGCCTCACAAGCTTGCCGAGGCCGCACCTCAAACATGGAGTTCGCACCCGAACCCGAAACAATGCGGACACACACGTCCGCCTCCTCAAAGTACAAGAAAGAACTCTTGGTGATCTTAACACTTTGATCACCAATAAAAACTCTCACTACAACACTCCTATAGGATGAATAGCAATGGATAGCTCAAGTGTATGTGTGAGAAAATAAGGAAAGAGATGGTGGAGGAAAACTCAAAGAATCTCTTTAAAACACTCTTGATCAAACTCTCCTTTTGATTGAAAATATTTGCTCTAAATCAAGTAGAGGAAAATCCTCTAAATAGTTCAGGAAAACTGGTGAAAACCACTTGAAAATCTTGGCCCAAAACAATGACCAATCCCCCAAATTTATAGGCTGCCAGAAACTAGCCGTTGGGGTCTGTCAGGCCTGCCGGTCGACCGGGTCGGTCGACCGCCAACGGTCAGAAATCCGACCGTTGGAGCCACAGTCGACCGCCCGGGTCGACCGAGCCACTGGAGCAGAGAGTAGAACTCTCTGTCGGTCGACCCGTACGGTCGGCCGAAATTTTCAGAGAGCAGAGCTCTCTGGAGCGATCGATCGTCCGGTCGGCCGTCCTCCAGTGCACAAAGGCGTGCACGTCTGTGCACGTCGGTCGACCGATCCGGTCGACCGACTTCAGACTAAGTCGTCTATACAGTCGACTTGCTGAAGCCTGGAAACTGTTTTTCTGGGATTAAAAACTAAGTCTTTTGGTTCAAATAAAATCCCATAAAATACTTAAAAATCTACAAATTGATATACAAACATGCTTGCACAAAATCAAGGCATGTTATAAAAGATTGGACTATTTTGTAAGTTTGGAAATATTGGCTCAAAAGAAAACTTGTATTTTTCTAAAACTTGTTTCCAAACTTCTTCATGATACAAAAACAAGATATTTTGAATTCATTAAAGCATAGTGTATATGGATATGATCCACTACACAATTAAGATGAATATCTATGTTTTTGGCATTAAGCTCTAAATATGGTTTTGGATAAAAGATATGCATATAAGAAATTTCAAAAACCAAAAAGTATTTTTCCAAAATGAAAGTCTTTTCTAAATTTGAAAATTCTTTTATGAAAATAATTCTATCAAGAGTGTGTGTGTATATGTACTTGAGCAATCCACCACTATTCTATCCTTTACATTTTTAACTAAAACAAAAACAAAATCTTATACCTAGACACAAGTCTTCATCTTCTTGAAGTCTTCACTTAAAGGCTTCTCATCTTCTTGACTTGGTCCAAGCTTGATCCAAAAGCTCCTTGGATCACACCGTGCTAGCTCCAAATCTTGACATTTTATCCTTTGTTGAGCTATGCACCTACTAAGATCTTGATAATGAATCTGTCACTAATTAAACACAAGATCATTAGTAAACATAACTTCATGAGTTGATCATCATCAAAAACTAGGGTGATAGGCTTTGGGCCAACAATCTCCCCCTTTTTGATGATGACAAAACTCATGAAGTTATATATGCATGGATTAAAGTAAAGCTTCAAAGAAGCTCCCCCTTAACTCATGCATAACAAATAAATAATAGATATGGCAATGAGGCACATGAATATGTATGCAAGTATGGAGATAAAATATTCAACAAGTATAAATCAAAATCTTTTTCTCCTATTTGCAATACAAAAATATATATGCATAAACATAAATCTTATTCAACCATGCATATAAACTCAAAATCTTTCTTCCCCTTTTTGTCAATCATCAACAAAGGGTTCAAAGTGAAATCAAATCAAACAAATTTTTCTCCCCCTTTTTGTCAAAAACAAAGAGATCAAGAAGGGGTAATACAAATCAATCAATAAAAATTTATATGCGATATACATTCATGAAGAGGAAGACGCTAAGTTAGCTTCCCTACACATATGCATTACATGAAGAAGGGATGACAAGCCCTAACTCACATAACACATATTATGTAATGCATAAGAGGAGATGTGAAGCTCCCCCTACACACGTATATATATAAAGAAGAGTTGTCAAGCTCCTCAATTTATAATATACTCAACATGAATCCATATGTAAGAGAGATGTTAAGCTCTCCTTGCATATAGGAAATACAAATAAAAAATTTTGAATTTTTTTTCTTTATCAAAACAAAATTTTGAACTTTCTTAATAAAACACATTTTGAGATATCAAGTAAACATATTTTTTTTATTTTGATATCAATTTGAAAACATATTGCATAAGCTTTAAGAATTACCAATTGAAAGTTGAATTAAGTTTAGCATATACATTGTGCTTTAAGAGTGTGAATCAATTGTAAATCAAGCACAAATAGATCATATATGTATGAAAAGATAATACCAATAGAAATTGATATAATTTAAATTTGAAAGCATTCATACATACAATCAAAATATGAGTATATAAAAATCATATTGATACCAATTGAAAATATCCAATGATACCAATTGAAGAGTAAGCTTATCATATACTCTACCATATGAAGAATTTGCACTAGTTAATATGAAAATGTTTTAAAACTAGTACGGAATCCTTCAAGCAAGGAATAAAGCAAAAATGTCAATTAATCTCAATATTCCTTTAAATCAAGAAGACATGAAAATCATCACACATTTTTTTATTAAAAAATTTATATTTCAAGATATATGTATGTTTTGATAACACAATTGTATGACCCGGGAAAAGGAGAAGACAGGGATTGCAGTAAAAGTTTTCCTTGAATCAAATGAAAAGGATTACCACAAAAACTGTTCCTTCCGATTACAAGGGAGGGAGAATATTGAATCTTGAATTCCCCCTTTGTTTAGTGCTGGGTTCTTCGTGTGGCGGTGAAGAGTGAATCTTGTTCTCCGTTGACCAGATGACCGTCCTTCAGGGATCTCCTCTTCGGCCGTAGAAAGAGTGACACAGCTCTGTCTACCAAAACTCTAAAAGAGAAGGTAGGCGAAAGCTAGCTCGTACGCAGCGAACTTGCTGAAGAGTTGATCTGCTTCTTCTCTCTCTGTGTCGCCCTCTGTCTCTCTTCGTCCGATCGATTCTCTGCTCTCCTCTTCATAGCAAACAGGGCTATTTATAGAGGTACCAGGGGTGAACGTGCCCCCTACAAACGCTCCACAATGAGGGCCAACTTCCCCGCTACATGGGCGGTAACTAACCCACGTGCCTGCTAAAGACACGCCACGATGGGGGCTGATTTCCCTTACGTGTAGGCAGTGATTGGTCCCTTAACCAAGGCGGTTATAACTGAGACGCGGGTTTTAGACCTTTGCGTCTTGAGGCTGAGACGTGGGTGTCAGGCCGACGCGCCTTGATGCTGAGACGCGGGTGTCGAGCCAACGCGCCTTGATGCTGAGACGCGGGTGTTGAGCCAACGCGCCTTGATGCCGAGACGCGGGTGTCGAGCCAACGCGCCTTGATGCCGAGACGCGGGTGTCGAGCCAACGCGCCTTGATGCCGAGACCCAGGTGTCGAGCCAACGCGCCTTGATGCTGAGACGCGGGTGTCGAGCCAACGCGCCTTGATGCTGAGACGCGGGTGATAGTCCCTCGCGTTTAGAGCTTGAAACTTTGCTTTTCAATGGCTTGTCCTCCAGTAACTTTTGGACAGCCTACAGAACCCCCTCCAAAGTTTTCGATATTCCGCAGTTAACTGGGACGGATTTCGAATATTTTGGATTTTAGCCATATTTGCTTTCATGACTGGACTGTTAGTGCTCCGGATTTGATTTTATCTAGAGTTGGCCTTCGTGAGTGTACTGTTTGAACTCTTTGAAGCCACCAGAGTTGATCATGTTGAGTGTCTAGATGCACAGTCTAAACCTCCCCGATTGCTTTAGTCTGTCACGGGTGTGCTTTAAGCCAGGAGTGGTTGGTCGTCTACTTGCGTCAGTGTACTGTTGAACTGATTTTGCAGAAGCAGGAGGCCGAACGCAGGTTCTTTTCGAAAAGCCGAGATGGTATTGCTTTAAAGACGCGATTTCTGTAGGGTGCGTCCTTTGGCAATGGAAACGCGCCCGATCTTCCATGAGGCAGACGCGATGTTGGGCCCGCTGGGTCGGACGCGGACTTCGTAGAGAGACGCGACCTTCCGAATGCATTTATGGAGATGCTGACGGGGCATGTCCATCGAAGAGGTGCGTCCCTTGGGTGCGAATCTATGCCGTGTGATGATTACGCCGCCAGCTGGCCTGGGGAACCGGCAGGATTTCACCTTTTGGCGCGCGGACTTCCCGGTTCATTAACTGAACCGCGCCACGTGTCAAATGATGACTCGCTGCGGAGTCGTGACGCATGATCTTCGCGATGATTTGTTCCACGCGTCATGCGATGATTCGCTGCAGCTTTTATCGGGCCACATGCCGCGTATCTTCGCGAATCCTTGTGCCTATAAAAGGCAACAGTCAGAGAGACCTCTTTCTTCTCCGAACGCACTTGCTCAAGAAAATGAGTTCTCTTCTTCCTCTGTTGAACTGTTCATCTCCATTACTGGACTTTTGAACTATTCATCTCCTTTTACTGAATTAAAGATGGCACCCAAGACCAAGCCAACCGCCTCTTCTTCACGGGCGACTGTCGCCGAGGTCCAGAGGGGCGCTTCCTCTGCGCAGGATGTCGCTTTCCCAGGTATAATGCCTTTTAGGCGTGGATTTCGCCATTAACGGAAGCTCATAGAACCCTAAGAATCCTTAACACAAAATATAACTCGTGTTTGATTCTCAGACGCGGTCTCAGACGCAGTCTTTGAGTTGATAACCGAGGCGCGGGTTTGGACCCTCGCGCCATTGGGTCCTGCATTTCGGATTCTTCACTTAGAATATTTCTAATTGTGAAGGGTTCAGACGCGGACTTGGTTTGCAGAACGCGGATTTGATCCTTGCGTTCTGTTCCATCAGCTACCGATTTTGATGAATCTGGCACCTGAGTCCAAGCAATTAGAAATCCGGGGGTGTGAAAGGAAGGGAGTTACCCTCCTTAACTTCTGGCGGTTGTGGTGATGGAAGGGTTAAGGGGATAACTCCCTTCTTTTCGCACCCCAGAAGTGACATCAAGGACATTCCATGACCTTCTGGTGGTGGAGACGCGGATCCTGCAGGTCTGGACGCGGGTTTGATAATTCCTGCGTCCAGTATCTCTTCTGCGTTTGGACGCGGTTTCGCAGGTCTGGACGCGGATTTGATAATTCCTGCGTCCAGTATCTCTTCTGCGTTTGGACGCGGTTTCGCAGGTCTGGACGCGGATTTGATAATTCCTGCGTCCAGTATCTCTTCTGCGTCTGGGTTATGAACACTTAGCATTTAAGTATCTAACTAAGTGTCCTTTTCTTTTGCAGTGCCCCATCCTTCTGCCTCACTCGCCAAGACGCGCCACTTTGGACATGTAGGTGGTGCTGACCGGGACTTGACCTTTGTGCTACGAAAGACTGTCCCTGTGACTGCTGACCAGTCGCAGGATCGCAGGGAGAGGCTCTCTAATGTTGACATGAGAACTCTTCGGGTACTTATGACCGATGCAGCATTCACAACGGATGCTCACGTCAAGCTGGAGAAGCCTGCCTTCTTCTTCGGAGATCGTATCAACGACGGCGGCTATCGTGTGTATGACGAAACTTATAAATGGCTCTGTCAGATAAAGGGTGGAAGATTCTTTCTTCCAAACATGGAGAGGATGTTCCCGCTGTCCTACTTCCAGCACATGTCCGTCCCTCGGAAGATGGAATGGGACATTTCTCGATATGTCCCTGAGATTACTCTCGGTGATTTGGGTTCCCATAAAGTACACCGTCATGATAGCCATGACAGGTCGGTTCTCGGCCTATTCCCTAGGTCGCGCAAGTCTGAGGTTCCGGTCAGAGAGATACCACAACTTGGCACTACCTTCCTCAACGCGTTCATGGAAGCGGAGGGTGATTATCCGGTCGGGTTCCGTTCGCCCGGGTGGGTCCATTCCACGGAGAACTACTGGTGGGGCAGGATGGTGGGTTTCGTCCTCACCGATCTTGGGGATCTGCTAAAGCGTGTGGGACTGTACCCGGCGGTCAGGGCCGTACAGTGGGTATCCCACCAGGCTCTCATAACTTTTTCGGGATCCTGGAGCGCTACAATCCTCTGACGGGGACATTCTTTACCCCGGTCGGGGAGATGGGCCTTGCACTTGATTGTTATACATATTTGCATATTTTACCGCTTCTATATCATGCATATTGTATATAAAAATGTGATTTTTAATCCTTTTCTCTCTATTTTTGCAGGTCCACAACTTAAAAGAGAAAAAAGCCCAAAATCTCTTTAATTAGCAATAATTAAAGAGATTTAATCCAAAGCCCAAAAGAGCCCAAGTTTGAATTCTGAATCAAAGGAGATCCACGCGCCAACTCAACGTTCTAGAAAGCCACGTGGCTAACAAACTTGTAACAACTTCACAACATAAAGTTGTTAGCCAACTGTTTCCAAACGGCCGCGCCTTGCCGCGCGCGCGCGGCAGGATCTGGGCCGTTGAGCCCCGAATTTTCTCCAACGATCTGGGCTCTAGAGGCTTCTCACTGAGGGCTATAAATAGAGGACCGGAGTCTGCGTGAGGGTAACAGAGAGAAGAGAGAGAAGAAAATAGGGAAAATTCTTGTATTTTGTTATTCTCCTAGGTTTTTAGTTTTCATCTTCTTCCTCCTAGAGATTTTGACAAAGTGAGAGAGAGAGTGCTATTTGAAAGCTTGTATCAAGAAAGTGATATTCTTGTAAGCAAGGATTATCAAAAGAGCTCCATTCATCTCTTTGCAATCTCTAGTATGCTTTACTTTACTTTGCTTTAAATTCTTGCTTTCATTCTAGTGCTATTTCATTTGCTTTAGTTCTATTGCTTTACATCAAGAATAGTTGCTTTGTTTCTAGTGTAATGGATAGCTAAGTCTCTATTGCATGGCTAGCTAAGAACTTACCTAGCTAACTTCTATCTCTTTGGATGATGCTTATCTTATACTTGCATTGTGATATTTCTTTTACTTACCAAGGAAGTAGAGTTGCTTCCCTTGGCAATTGCTTGTTCATACTCCATATGACTCATGTGTGCCTCATTTAGAGCCTTGTCTAGAACAAGTGCCTTTGATGGAACATGGAGATGGATAACCTACATATGCTACTTGTAAGAACAACTTCTCTACTTCAAGCTAATTTGTTGTTATGTCTTGAATGTTTGAATGAATGTTGATTCTTCGAACTTAGCATCTTTGAGTACCTATCCTAGAGTTCATCATTGAACATCTATCTAGAGAGCCAATGGATTCATTGTTGGCCCAAGAGGTTACACTCTCCAATTGTTTTGTGTTTTGATGATGACAAACCAAATTAGTGCTATTTGGTACTAACAAGTTTGCTAAGATGAGTTTCAGGTCTTGTACCATGTTTAGAGACCATTCGCTTAGCTATTGCAAGAACTTCTAAGTTCCACAAAGTAAGGAAGGCAATTTGCTCATCAAGGAAGGATCATAGAAGAGAAGGCACTAGCAAGGCATTGGATGGCTCAAAGACGTGAAGATTGCTCAGAGGTCCTTAGGTTTTGTATTTTTAGTTTTATAGCTTGTTAAAGAATAGAGATTAGGTTTGAAGCTCAATCACACACGTTTTGCGCATATACTATTTCTTAGTTTATTTCCTATAAAATATACAAAAATATTTTAGTACAAAATCTTTCTTCTACAAATTTCTTTTTATGTTACATACTGAATTCCTGTTTAAAATAGTTTTGATAAAAATATTTTTCTTCTCAAAATTCTGTCTTTATTTCGTTTTCTGACCTGATCCGGTCGACCGGCAGTCTACTGACAGTCGACCGAGTCTATGTCAGGCTGGTCCGGTCGACCGGACCAGTCGACCGAGGTCCTGGCAGAATGCACGTATCCGTGTGCATGTCTGTCGGTCGACCGGGGCAGTCGACCGATATTTATTTTTGAGTCACAGTTTGTATCAGTCGACCGGGTCGGTCGACCGATAGCCTGTAACGGTCGGAATTTTGTACTACCGGTCGACCGGCCCGGTCGACCGATGTAGCCGTTGAACAGTAACGGGCAGATTTTTGAAGAGCTGTTTATTTTTGTCTTTTGTGTTTAAAAATTCGTTTAAGGATATATTTTGATCTAATTACCTCCTAAACATCAGTAAATATGTTTTATCCCTAAACCCTAGCCCTCTCCTATAAATAGGGGTGTTTGGGGAGAGATTGGTTACAACAACAATTATTGCTAAAAATTTCAAAAGTTTAAGGCTTTCAAAGTTCTTGGTTTTTGAGCTAAATTCTCTCAATTTCTGAAGGGTTTTCAAAAATTTTTCTCTGATTTCAATTTCTTTTCCTTACACACAAAAGAGCTTCATTCCTACTCAATATTCTCTAAGGACCTTTGTAAGGGAAGAGATATTTGAAAGAGAGAGTTTGTGGTCTTTTGACTACCAAGGAAATTACTTGTACTGAGATTGTGGAGTTGGGTACTCCATTGTAATTGAGATCTTTGTGATAGTGGTAGTAGCTAGAATCCTTCTGGGGAAGGCGGGGAGTAGAGCTGGGTGCTCGAACCTCGATAACATATCCTTGTGTTTGCAATTGGTTTACATTCTTGCAATTCTTACTCTACTTTGCTTGCACTTATTACTTGCTCATCATACTTACTTGCTTGCATTCATCTTGTGACTCTTGCTTGGTGATAGTTGTAGCTTTAATTTTTAATTTGCCCTTGATTAGCATTGTCACCTATTCACCCCCCCTCTAGGTGACTTTTCAATTGGTATCAGAGCTTGGACTCTAGGTTTGGCTTAACATCCATAGAGAGATCCTTAAAATATTGCTAATCAACATTTTCATTTCATTCATTCTTCACTAGTAAACATGGCCGACAACATTAAATCCCCACCTAAATTTGATGGCCTAAATTTCCCAATTTGGAAGGTTAGGATGACTATATTTTTGCAATCTTTGGGTAGCTTAGTGGCCAAGTCCTTGACTAAACCCTATGTAGCACCCGATGGTGATGAGAGCACTTGGACCGACCTTGACTTTAAACTATATGAGGTTAACTCCAAAGCCCAAAATTCCCTATTAACCGCCTTGAATGAGGATGACCTTACACGGGTAATTCATTGCCAATCCGCCTATGAGATTTGGCAACACTTATTGGTCACACACGAGGGGACTTCACAAGTCAAGAGAGCTAAGATAGATCTCTTGAGGTCCCAATATGAGTCATTTAAAATGCTTGATGATGAGTCTATTGATAGTATGGCTACAAGGTTTACTAAAATCACTAATGGTCTTTCTTCATTAGGTGATGACATCTCCAACGATCAAAAGGTGCGGAAAGTAATTCGGGCTCTTCCTTCATCATGGGAGATCAAGGCCACCACCTTGAAGGAGTTGAACGACAAGGACGAGATGGATCTCATTAGTCTCATTGGGAACCTAAAGACCCATGAGATGGAGAAGAAGGCGAGAGAAGAGGCCACTACTTCAAAGAAGAAATCCATAGCCTTCAAGACTTCATCCACCAATGATGACGATGAAGATGACGAAGAAGAAGATGAGGAGCTAACTCTACTTGTGCGGAATGTCAAGAGGTTGTACCGAAAGAACAAGTTCAACTTCCGGAGAAAATTCGAAGGCAAAGAGGAGCGGAAGATCATATGCTACAATTGCCGCAAACCCGGACATATCATGGCGGATTGTCCGGAGTTCAAGAAGAAAATGACTTCCTCCTTTAAGCCAAAGAAGCCGGAGGAAAAGAAAGCCTACAAAGCTACATGGGATTCGGAAAGCGAGTCCGAAGAGGAGGTGGATCAAGCTAACATGTGTTTCATGGCAAACACACCCAAGGTAACCTCTCAATCCCTTGATGATGAAGATGATGATGTAAGTAAGGAAGTTCTTGTACATGCATTTGTAGAACTTTCTGAAACTTATGATAACAAGAAACTTGAATGCTTAAAATTACAAAAAGAAGTTGCTTTTCTTAAGAATCAACTTGCCATGGTTTCAAAAGAAAAAGATGATCTTTCTTCCAATCTTGTTTCTATTCAACATGAATTTGACGCTTATAAGATTTCTTGTAAGGGTAAAAACCCCTATTGTTGATAATAAAGAAATTTCTTCCTTAAAAATCAAAATGGTTGATTTTGAAAAGGTTTTGAAAGATTGTGCTTTTAACACCAAGAAGCTTGAAGAAAAGTTTTCCAAAAAGCACACTTTCATGTTAAAGATTCTCATGCTAAAATTCCACATGCTCACACTTCAAATAATACTTCTCATGCTAAATCTTTTCATGCTCACAATGCCCATGCTCACAAATCACACACTCACTATGCTTTTAAATATGGTAGAGTGTATAGATGCACATATTGTGGCAAAAATGGACATTTAGCTAAGTTTTGCTATGATCAACTAAATAGAACAAATAATCTTGTTTGGGTTCATGACACTAACCCTAGAGGACCCAAGAAAATGTGGGTACCAAAATCAAGTCTTAAATTGTTTGATGTAGGTACACACCAAACCTCCAAGACGTAGGGAGCGGTGGTACCTTGATAGTGGTTGTTCAAGACACATGACATGGGACATCAACAACTTCACAACCCTATCAAGGTACATGGAAGGTGGCACCGTCACCTTCGGGGATGACTCCAAAGGAACTATCATCGGTATAGGTAACATTCAAATTGGTGCATCTCCTATTATTGAGAATGTTGTTTTAGTTGATGGTTTGAAATATAATTTGCTTAGCATTAGCCAACTTTGTGACCGTGGACTTAAAGTTGTTTTTGATGATACTTCTTGCAAGATTTTTGATGTTAAATCTAATGATTGTATTCTTACCGGTTTTCGTGATAATAATGTTTATATCATTGACATGCTTAATTTAGATTGTTCTACTAAATGCTTAAATGCTTTTGATGAAAATTCTTGGCTTTGGCATAGAAGATTAGGACATGCATCTTTTGACCATATTTCTAGGATTAATTCAAAGGAATTAGTGAAGGGTATACATTGCTTGAATTTTGAGAAAGACCGCATTTGTGGTGCGTGCCAACTTGGGAAACAAACCAAGTCTTCCTTTAAACCAATCAAGGATATCATGTCAACTAGGCCTTTAGAATTAATTCATATGGATCTTTTTGGACCAACTAAAACTAAGAGTTTAAATGGAAGTAGATTTGCATTTGTTTTGGTTGATGATTTCTCCCGTTTTACTTGGGTTTTCTTTTGCAAAATAAAGATCAAACTTTTTCACATTTTAAGATTTTTCGAAAAAGAGTTGAAAAAGAAAAGGGTTTTCCGATTTTGAGAATAAGGAGTGATAGAGGTGGTGAGTTTATTAACCAACTCTTCATGACTTATTGTGATTAATAGGGAATTAAGCATGAAACGTCTTGTCCTAGAACTCCACAACAAAATGGAGTTGTAGAAAGGAAAAATAGAACACTTCAAGAGATGGCTAGACAATGATAAGTGAATATGACCTCCCTCAATATTTATGGGCCGAGGCCGTAAACACCGCATGCTATATATCAAATCGTATTTATTTGTGCAAAAATTCTTCAAAAACATCATTTGAAATGTATCATTCTAGAAAACCAAATGTTGCATATTTTAAAGTTTTTGGATGCAAGTGTTTTGTTTTGAATACTAAGGATAATTTGGGTAAATTTGATGCTAAGGCTTATGAGGCTATCTTTGTTGGATATTCCTCTACTAGCAAAGCATATAGAGTTTTCATTAGATCTTCTCAAACCATTGAAGAATCCATGCATGTTAAGTTTGAAGAATCTAATGTGTTTGTTGAGAATGTTGTAGAGTTTGAACCATTAGGTGAAGACATGGAGAGACTATCCTTGAAGGACTCACCCGCTCAAGAAGAAAAGCTAGATCCTATTGGTGAAGTTCAAGAGGATAAGGAGGAAAGCACTCAACCGCTTCCTAAAGCTTGGAGATACGCTACAAATCATCCTAAGGAGCTCATCTTGGGTGATGCATCTAAAGGAGTCACAACGCGCTCCAAACTCCATGACCTATGTGGTAACTTTGCTTTCATTTCTCATTTTGAACCCAAAGGCATTCTCGAAGCCGAGACGGACCCATATTGGTTGCTTGCCATGCAAGAGGAACTCAATCAATTTGAGCGCAACCAAGTTTGGCACCTTGTTCCTAAGCCCCACGATAGACCAATAATTGGTACTAAGTGGATCTTTAGAAACAAGATGGATGAGTCCGGAAATGTCATTAGGAATAAAGCTAGGTTAGTGGCCCAAGGTTACACTCAAGTTGAAGGAATTGACTTTGAGGAGACCTTTGCACCCGTAGCACGGCTTGAAGCCATACGGATGACACTAGCTTTTGCATGTTTTAAAAATTTTAAACTTTTTCAAATGGATGTGAAAAGTGCATTTTTGAATGGTTTTATTAATGAAGAAGTTTATGTTTCTCAACCTCCCGGTTTTATTGATCATGTTCATCCCGATTTTGTTTTTAAACTTGATAAAGCTTTGTATGGATTGAAATAAGCTCCAAGAGCTTGGTATGAAAGGCTTTCTAGTTTTCTCATTTCAAATGATTTTATTAAAGGCAAAGTAGACACAACTCTTTTTACTAAGCATGTTGATAATGATATTTTAATTGTGCAAATTTATGTTGATGATATAATCTTTGGATCTACTAATGAGCTTTTATGCAAGGATTTTGAGAAGGTAATGCAACTAGAATTTGAAATGTCTTCCATGGGTGAGCTCAATTTCTTCCTTGGACTCCAAATCAAGCAATTGCAAGACGGAACCTTCATTAACCAAGCCAAGTACGCAAAGGAGCTAGTAAAGAAGTTTGGGCTTGAAGGATCAAAGGCTTGCAACACTCCAATGGCAACTACAACCAAGCTTGATAAGGACGAACAAGGTAAAAATGTTGATATTAAATTATATAGAAGCATGATAGGAAGTCTTTTATATTTGACGGCAAGTAGGCCGGATATCATGTTTAGTGTGTGTCTTTGTACTAGATTTCAATCGTGTCCTAAAGAGTCTCATCTTATTGCGGTAAAACGCATTATTCGTTATATTAAGGGCACTATTGGAATGGGTCTTTGGTATCCAAAAACTATAGATTTTTCAATGACTAGTTATTCGGATGCCGACTATGCGGGTTGTAGAGTAGATAGAAAGAGTACTAGTGGGACATGTCAATTTCTTGGTAATTGTCTTGTTTCATGGTCCTCTAGGAAACAAAATTCCGTAGCTCTCTCAACCGCCGAGGCGGAGTATGTTGCCGCGGGGGCTTGTTGTGCACAAGTCCTTTGGATGAAACATACTCTCCTTGATTTTGATTTGCACTTTGATCATATAAAAATATTTTGTGATAATACTAGTACTATACACATGACCAAAAATGCAAATCAACATAATAAGACCAAGCACATTGAGATTAGATATCACTTTCTTAGAGATCATTTTGAGAAAGGTGATATAGATATTGATTATGTTTCCACGGATTTACAACTAGCCGATATTTTCACTAAACCTCTTGATTTTGCTAGATTTTCGTTTATTTGTGGAGAACTTAATGTTTGTATTATTGAATAAACATGTTTTTCATAACCCTTTTTGATGTATGACAAAAAGGGGGAGAATAAGTTTACATGGACAAAAATAAGTTCATTTGGTCTTGGTTCCATATGAATTTATATGTTTTGTTTTTATGTTTTGTTTTTATGAATTTTTGTGTTTTAAATAAATTCTTGTGTTTTAGTTGTTTTTGGTATTTTTGGTATCAAGAGCAATTTTTGTGTTTTATATATCTGTTTTAATTGGTTTCAATAATTGGTGCATCATTTCAATTATTGGTATCTAGAGCATATTCTTGTGTTTTATGTATAGCATAATTTGAGGGGGAGTTTTCTCCTACCCTATATTTTTGTTAATAGCCTATTTGTTTTGTCATCATCAAAAAGGGGGAGATTGTTGGCCCAAGAGGTTACACTCTCCAATTGTTTTGTGTTTTGATGATGACAAACCAAATTAGTGCTATTTGGTACTAACAAGTTTGCTAAGATGAGTTTCAGGTCTTGTACCATGTTTAGAGACCATTCGCTTAGCTATTGCAAGAACTTCTAAGTTCCACAAAGCAAGGAAGGCAATTTGCTCATCAAGGAAGGATCATAGAAGAGAAGGCACTAGCAAGGCATTGGATGGCTCAAAGACGTGAAGATTGCTCAGAGGTCCTTAGGTTTTGTATTTTTAGTTTTATAGCTTGTTAAAGAATAGAGATTAGGTTTGAAGCTCAATCACACACGTTTTTGCGCATATACTATTTCTTAGTTTATTTCCTATAAAATATACAAAAATATTTTAGTACAAAATCTTTCTTCTACAAATTTCTTTTTATGTTACATACTGAATTCCTGTTTAAAATAGTTTTGTTAAAAATATTTTTCTTCTCAAAATTCTGTCTTTATTTCGTTTTCTGACCTGATCCGGTCGACCGGCAGTCTACCGACAGTCGACCGAGTCTATGTCAGGCTGGTCCGGTCGACCGGACCAGTCGACCGAGGTCCTGGCAGAATGCACGTATCCGTGTGCATGTCTGTCGGTCGACCGGGGCAGTCGACCGATATTTATTTTTGAGTCACAGTTTGTATCAGTCGACCGGGTCGGTCGACCGATAGCCTGTAACGGTCGGAATTTTGTACTACCGGTCGACCGGCCCGGTCGACCGATGTAGCCGTTGAACAGTAACGGGCAGATTTTTTGAAGAGCTGTTTATTTTTGTCTTTTGTGTTTAAAAATTCGTTTAAGGATATATTTTGATCTAATTACCTCCTAAACATCAGTAAATATGTTTTATCCCTAAACCCTAGCCCTCTCCTATAAATAAGGGTGTTTGGGGAGAGATTGGTTACAACAACAATTATTGCTAAAAATTTTAAAAGTTTAAGGCTTTCAAAGTTCTTGGTTTTTGAGCTAAATTCTCTCAATTTCTGAAGGGTTTTCAAAAGTTTTTCTCTGATTTCAATTTCTTTTCCTTACACACAAAAGAGCTTCATTCCTACTCAATATTCTCTAAGGACCTTTGTAAGGGAAGAGATATTTGAAAGAGAGAGTTTGTGGTCTTTTGACTACCAAGGAAATTACTTGTACTGAGATTGTGGAGTTGGGTACTCCATTGTAATTGAGATCTTTGTGATAGTGGTAGTAGCTAGAATCCTTCTGGGGAAGGCGGGGAGTAGAGCTGGGTGCTCGAACCTCGATAACATATCCTTGTGTTTGCGATTGGTTTACATTCTTGCAATTCTTACTCTACTTTGCTTGCACTTATTACTTGCTCATCACACTTACTTGCTTGCATTCATCTTGTGACTCTTGCTTGGTGATAGTTGTAGCTTTAATTTTTAATTTGCCCTTGATTAGCATTGTCACCTATTCACCCCCCGTCTAGGTGACTTTTCATTCATATGAGGCTTCAAGCTAAGAACAAGAGAACACTCATCTCCATAACGGTAAAACACTTGAACAAACATGCAAGTTATTCCTATTGCCAATGAATCAACATGAGGCAACATAGCATCACCATTGAGTTTAGTAAGTTAGCAATGAGGTAAAGTTAGCTAGCCATGTACCTTCTCATCTAAAGTTTTCTAACACTTTATTTACTAGCTTTTCTTTCTTTGCAACACACTTCATCCAAGTTCTTTTGATTTCTTTTTCCATAATGCACAAATCCATCATTTCTTTTCATGTTGCTTCTTGCATTTGTGTAAATACATAGAAGAATCTTCGTTTTTCATTTCTTCACTCCATACCGTAACGCTTCTATCGCTAGCTCTCCCGGAGAATCGACCCGGTATAGCCATTGCTATAGCGGAGATTGGAAAGGGTATATTGATCTTTGAATACATTTGTGGAGTAAACGAGCACCAAGGTTAACTCTAAACCTTTCTTCTTTAATTGAATACTTGTGTAATAACTCTACATTACTCTTTCCCAATCAAATTTATGGCTCCGTTGCCGGGGAGAGCAACGGTTTTTGGTTAAAAGTGAAGAACTAAACGAATCTTCTTCTCTGTTATAGGTTACAGGTGAAGAAAAACAAGAAAATTTGTATTGCAGAATACATATAAGCGGCTCTGGGCCTCTGCTCTCGAAAGCAGAGACCAGTTGCCCTCTGACTTGCCGCGTTCCCACGGCAAAAGCCGCGGTTATGCGGCAAGAAGGAGTTGACTACTGACCACTTTTCTGCAGGGCTTGCTTCTCTGCAAAATACTGCTGCTGCAATACATAAAATCTTGTTTGTTTCACCTATTACCTGCTAATAATCAACAGTAAAAAATTAGTTGAAAAGTTAAAAAAATTGTTTAGACATTTGCATTCTAGGCACGTGTCTTTCAATTCCTTTACTTTTACTGTTGAAGAGTGCTGGAGGCAAGGTACGTAAGCATAGCATATAGACTAGGAATCACTCTTTGCTTGATTTAATTACGCTTTGAGTGAACCTTGTTTGTTATATTGTACACTTGCACAAATCAACTTTAAGGGCATAACCCATAAGAAAGATAAGGTGGGGATTTTATCACCCTTTCCTTAGCCCATAAATCATTTTTCCACGCACTCACAATCCTAAGCTTCTAAATAAAAATTGCTAGACGTTGGCCCTAGGGACATCCGGACTCACTTAGGAGATTATCCTAAGGGGGAAAAGTGTTGGAAAGTGACTTTTATAAAATCAGTGTCTAGGAAAGGGATTGAGGGCCGAAAGCCCGAAGGTTGCTGGTTACTTAATTAAGGAACGTCTCTGACGGAAAACCTCCCACCAACCTTACCCTTCCCTGGCTGATTTGCTTATAGTCAAAGTCTACACTAAACCTCCTGTGGACGATCTAAAGTTAGGAGTCGTCTAGGTCCAGGAAACCTAGAAAGCTTGGATTGATTTTTTTCTTTTTTCTTGATTGTTATTTTTTTTCATTTTCCGCCTGTGTGAAAGGTGCACGTTGATTGTGTAATTGTATGCAAGAGTGGTATCGAGATCCGAATTCTGCTAGGCTTGTAAGAACTTCTACACTGCCACATACACCACCACTCGACACAATCATGACCACCAACGTTTCGTTGCAAGACAAGTTTTATCCAATTCGCACATCACTTCCATCGTGCATTCTCCTCCCAAACACAAATGGAAATAACTTTGAGTTGAAGCCCCAGTTCATAAACACACTTCCACGATTCCATGGCCTTGAATCTGAGGATGCGTACTTCTTCATCCGAGAGTTTGAAGAAGTATGCCTTATGATGAGAATTTCCCAGTTAACCGAGGATGCTGTCAGACTTAGGTTTATACCTTTTGCACTTAAGGATATCGCTAAGAAGTGGCTTTATAATCTCCCAGTTAGCTCAATTTCTTCTTGGGATGATTTCGTTAAGGTCTTTCTTAAAAAGTTTTATCCTATCCATAATACAGCCCTTATGAGGAAGAATATAATGCAATTCAAACAAGAAGCCAATGAACCATTTTGGAAGTGTTTTGAGCGCTTCAAAGACCTAGTAGCCCTGTGTCCCCATCACGGTATAGAAAAATGGCGCCAGTGCCAGATTATCTATGATGGGCTTGATTATCAGACTAAGACGCTCCTTGAAACCATGTGTCAAGGAGAATTCTTAAAGAAGGATGAAGATCAGGGTTGGGATCTTTTTGAGGCATTAGCTGAAAAGACAGTCCAGTGGGAATCATGTACTGAGAAACCTACACCCACAAATTCCAGAACTGGTTTACATTCCATAGGATCCTCAATAGCTGCAGAAGCTAAGATAACTCAGTTGATGAAGAGGATTGAATTGCTAGAGTCCAGGGAAAACTCTGCTGTGAATCAGGTCAACCCATCTGTTGTTAATCCGGGTTGTACCTACTGCCATGATCAGAATCATCTGTTTGAGGAGTGTCCAGTTTATCAAACTCAAATGTTTCAGGAGAGTACGAATGCCGCGTACACCAGACCAACTTACAATCCTTACTCCAAAACCTATAATCCGGGATGGCGAAACCATCCAAATTTCTCTTGGAGTCAGTCTGGCCCTGAGCAGCCGAGACAACCATTTCCACAACAATACCCTGCTCAGTCTCATCCACCGACTTACCACCAGAACCCACCAAATGTTCATTCATACCAGAGTCCACCCAGATTCCAGTCATATCAACATCTGTGCCTTACCAAGCAAATTTTCAGCCCCAGTTTCAGCATCATCCACCACCCAATCCTTCAGACAAAAGAATTTCTGATTTGGAGAAAATGATAGAGACCTTATCTAAGAACCAAGCTTCAATGATGAACAATCAGCAGCAGGACATGAACAAATTGCAAATTCAAATAGGGCAGTTGGCTAACTCTTTGACTGAAAGACAAAAAGGAATGCTACCTAGCCAACCTGTGCCCAATCCCAAAGCCCATTTTCCTCTGCATGAAGTTGAAGACTTGGGACCCAGCCAATGCCAAGCCATTCAAATCCTTAGATCTGGAAAGCATGTAGATAATAAGGTTTCAAATCATTCTCCCAAATCTGTGCCAATGCCACCACTTTCTGTTCCAATCCAGCCTTTGCAAGATAGTCCTTCATCAAGCACACAACCATCCACTTCCCAGTCTAAAGGAAAAGAGAAAGTTGATGAGCAAACATATAAGCCTGTTGTCCCATTCCCAAATAGGCTCACAAATCATAAGATGAATGCTCACATGGAGAAGATAAGAGAGATATTCAACCAAGTACAAATCAATGTCCCTCTCTTAGATGCCATTCAACAAGTCCCATCCTACGCCAAGTTTTTGAAAGAAATGTGTACTAAAAAGAGAAAAGCAAATGTCCCTAAAAAAGTCTTTTTGGCTTCCAACATAAGTGAACTGCTCAATGGTCCTATCCCTGTGAAGTACAAAGATCCAGGGAGCCCTACCATTATTGTATCATAGGGCAGACCACCATAAATAGGGCTTTGCTAGACTTGGGTGCGAGCATCAATCTTCTCCCCTTTTCCGTCTATCAGCAGTTAGGGTTAGGCAACCTTCGTCCTACCCAGATGACTATTCAATTGGCTGACCGCTCTGTAAAGATTCCCAAGGGGGAAATTACAGATGTTTTGATATGGGTCGGGGAATTCATTTACCCCGTGGACTTTGTTGTTCTTGAAACACAGCCCGTACAAAATCACAGAGCGCAAACACCTGTCATTCTCGGACGTCCTTTCTTAGCCACCGCGAACGCAATAATCAACTGCCGAAATGGATCAATGCGGTTAACGTTCGGAGATATGACGAAAGAGGTGAATGTCTTCCATCTGGGGAAGCAGCCAAGGGATGTGGACAATGATTCTTTTGAAGTGAACTTGATTGAGGGATTGACCAGTGAACATGTGGAGGAAATTGAGTATGAGTCTGAAGAGGAGTTTGAGTTGGAGTCGGATGACTTCAACCTGGATCAGATTATTAGATCAAATGTTGAACGGACCACTAATTCCACACCTATTCTTCCCTTGCACCATGAGCAACCAGTTATAGATCCGGTACCTTCTTCTGAGCTTAAGGCTCTTCCCGATCATCTCAAGTTCAAGTACTTGGATGAGAAGGAATCTTTTCCTGTAATAATTGCATCCAATCTTACTGAGCAACAAGAAGAGGACCTTCTGACTGTGTTAAGGGAAAATAGAGAAGCCATTGGTTGGACCATGGCTGATATCAAGGGGATTAGTCCTGCCATTGTCCAACATAGGATTCATTTGATGGAAGATGCTAAGCCTAAACGAGACCCACAGCGTAGACTTAACCCTATTATGCAAGAAGCTGTTAGATCTGAGATATTGAAACTATTAGACAGTGGGATTATCTATCCCATATCTGATAGTCAATGGGTAAGTCCAGTTCACGCTGTGCCTAAGAAAGCTGGATTTACTGTGGTGGAGAATGAGAATAAAGAATTGATACAAACACGTCTTCCAACGAAGATTCGAGTTTGTATTGATTATAGGAAGTTGAATACCGCCACACGTAAAGACCACTTTCCACTTCCATTTATTGATCAAATGCTGGAGAGATTGGCGGGACACGAGTACTATTGTTTCCTGGATGGATATTCAGGATATAATCAGATCCCAATTGCTCCCGAAGACCAAGAGAAGACTACCTTCACCTGTCCCTTTGGAACATTTTCTTACCGAAGGATGCCCTTCGGTCTTTGCAATGCTCCTGCAACGTTTCAACGTTGCATGTTGAGCCTCTTTTCGGACATGGTGGAGAAATTTTTGGAAATTTTTATGGATGATTTTTCGATCTATGGGGATTCCTTTGAGCAATGCTTGTACCATCTGAAGCTAGTTTTACAACGTTGTATGGAGAAAAACTTGACACTTAATTGGGAAAGTGTCATTTTATGGTCAAGCAAGGAATCGTACTTGGGCACAAGGTATCAAGAATAGGAATCGAGGTAGACAAGTCCAAAGTGGAAGTCATAACGAAGCTCACTGAACCGACGTGCTTAAAAGACATTAGATCATTTTTAGGGCACGCCGGTTTCTATAGGCGATTTATTCAAGGGTTTAGCAATATTGCAAGACCCTTGACAAATCTCTTAGGAAAGGATGTACCCTTCATCTTTGATGAGGAATGTCAAAAATCATGGAAAGAGCTTAAGAATAGACTTGTCTCTGCACCGATCATATCTGCACCAGATTGGACCAAGCCTTTTGAGATTATGTGTGATACCTCTGACTTTGCTATAGGCGCTGTTTTAGGGCAGCGTATTGATAATAGGCAACACATAATCTATTATGCTAGCAGAACGCTGAATGACGCCCAACTCAACTACACAACTACTGAGAAGGAATTTTTAGCGGTTGTCTTTGCGTTGGAGAAATTTCTTCAATATCTGCTAGGGTCCAGAACTGTTATTTTCACTGATCACTCCACCCTAAAATATTTGATGCAAAAGAAGGATGCTAAGGCAAGACTGATTCGATGGATACTTCTTTTGCAAGAGTTTGATTTGGAAATTAAAGATAAAAAGGGCGTTGAGAACGTGGTAGCAGATCATTTGTCGAGAATCCCAAATGCACCTAAAGAGAGAATACCGATTAATGATGATTTTCCTGACGAGCATATTTTTGAGATATGTGGAGAGCCCTGGTATGCTGATATAGTGAACTACCTTGCTACCAGGCAAATACCTTCTCATTGGTCAAGACAAGAAAACACCGTTTTCTGCGCCAAATGCGGTTCTTCTTTTGGGATGAACCATATTTATTCAAATACTGTCCTGACCAAATCATACGTAGATGCCTTCCTGAGGATGAACATCAGAGCGTTTTGACATTCTGTCACAAGTTAGCTTGCGGTGGACATTTTGGTCCACGGAAAATTGCTGAGAAAGTGCTTCAGAGTGGATTCTACCGGCCCACTCTCTTTAAGGATGCATATAATTTCTGCAAGCTCTGTGATAAGTGTCAAATGACGGGCCGTATCACACAAAGAGACATGATGTCCCTCACACCCATCTTGGAAGTCGAAATTTTCGACCTCTGGGGCATCGATTTTATGGGACCCTTTCCTCTGTCCTACGGTAACAAGTACATTTTGGTAGCCGTAGATTATGTTTCCAAGTGGGCTGAAGCAATTCCAACACGGACGAATGACAACCATGTTGTCATTAAGTTTTTAAGAGAATACATCATCTCTCGCTTTGGAGCCCCCCGTGCGATAATAAGCGATAATGGGAGTCATTTCTGCAATAGGGCTTTTGAAGCTTTGATGCGAAAATACTCTATTACTCACAAATTGTCCACGGCTTATCATCCTCAAACCAATGGGCAAGTTGAAGTCACGAATAGACAGATAAAACTCATTTTGGAGAAAACTGTAGGACAGAACCGTAAGGATTGGTCCATCAGACTCACTGATGCCTTATGGGCATACAGGACCGCTTACAAGACTGTCCTCGGTATGTCTCCATATCGAGTTGTATTTGGGAAACCTTGTCACTTGCCTGTTGAATTAGAACACCGAGCTATGTGGGCTTTAAAGCAGCTGAACTTGGATTTGGATAAAGCCGGTGTTCTACGGAAGTTGCAGTTATCTGAGCTTGAAGAGCTGAGAAACGAGGTATACGACAACGCTCGGATCACGAAACACAGAACCAAGCTTTTTCACGATAAATCCATTCACCGAAAGGTTTTTGTCGTAGGACAAAAGGTTCTGTTATACAATTCAAGACTCCACCTTTTCTCTGGTAAATTGAGAACCAGGTGGTCAGGGCCATTCATTGTTCATAAAGTTTTTTCCCACGGTGCGATCGAGATTCTTGACCCGAATAATGGCAACATATTCACTGTGAACGGACAACGTTTAAAGCCATTTCTTACCACCGATTCTGTGTCACACGAAGTTCATGAATTGGGTCTTTATGACCCAGTTTATTTGTGACAAATTCCATCTGTACAGTTTCCCGTGTATTTTCCTGAATATCATTTTGGGACCACACTTGTAAATAATTTTCTTTTACACTTTTTGTAAATAATAAATAAAAAAAATTTAGGGATTTTTGTGCTTCAAAGAGTTTTCAATTCCTAGGATTTTCTCTTCCCTAGGATTCCTTTCATTTCCAAACTCTTTTGACCTAGGGTTGTAAATATACCTTTGACCTAGGGTTAAATTTGGAAACCATTTTTTTCCCCTCCTATAAATACTCTTTTTCACCTATCTTCCTCCCTCAAACGAGAACATCCACTCAGATCTGAAATATTCCTTCAACAAGCCGACCTCCACCAAAATTCTGCTCCCTAGTTTCATCTAATCCGCCGCGCCCTGCCGCAGCTCCGCCGCCTTTCTGACACCTCAGGAGCGCCGGAAGAGTTCAGGTTGACTGATTTTTTTTCCTGGAGACAGAAACAGACCCATTCTTCCCGAAGCTGTCTCTGGTGCCTTCTGCACACCTGTCTTTCGATTTCCCCCCACGAAATCCGGGGGTGGTTTGATCTCTTGTCCCTTGGTTCCTTTGCTCTAATTTTTACTGTTATTTATGGCCCCTAGTTTGTTTGTGGAAGGGATTTCTCTACACTTTTGAATGATCAAGGGGGATATGGGCATATATTTGTAGATCTAATACGTGCGTGGAATTGGTATTCCTTAGTTTATGATAACAGTGACAATGATGCTTACTATTGCCCTGAATTGGTCACCACATTTTACAACACATTGGATCATGCATCTGTTAATCATAACACACAACAATTCACAGTTCATATGCCATTAGGTGACATCTTTGTCACCATTCCACTCATTGCTGAAATCACCGATGTCCCCATTCATCCCCATCATACTGACCCCTTGCCACTGGTTGATTACATGCCCATCATGGGGGTCCGCTGCACAGAGCAGGACCGTGGGCTCAAAGCCCAATCCACGTTTAGAAATGTACATTGCATTGGACGTTGGCTCCAACGCAATATTTTTGGACTTGATCATACCACGACTTTCAACAGACCCGTGTTACAAATCATCCATGATTTAATGACTCATAGACACACGGTTTGTTTGAATAGGGCCATCTTCCATGCCATACTTGATAATTCCTCCCGCACTCGGGGTGCAAAGTATTCCCATCCAGTCTTGATTACCCTTCTGTGTAAAAACTTCATACCAGACGATGTATTTGACTCCTTCCCCGAGTGTATGTTGTAGCAGAGAGACCAACTAGCTCATACACTGGTTGCTTACACGCCCTCTGGACACCTAGGGCCCAACCTGAGGATATTCCTGTGGAGTCCTCTTCGGAGGAGAGCTTAGAGGAGGTAGATAAGCCCCAATTCTGGACACAGGATCCCCCCACAGAATCACGAGCCTTCATGTCCGCCGTCTGGAAGGGCATGAAGAAGATCTTTAGAGGGCAAGTTCGTCTGAGGAAGAAGGTCGAGGAGAATTCCTCTCGTTTGGACAGTATAGAGGCATTGAGACGATCACAGTCTGCTGGACCAAGCACCACGCTGGTCCAAAGAGACAGAGGGGATGATTTTTCTCCTTTACCTATTTTCATGCATATTCTTATCTTGCATACATTGGGGACAATGCATGAGATAGGTATGGGGGGGTAGATGCTAACATAGGATTTTTCATTTTCTTTTTAGGCCTTTTATTTTTATTTTTAGGATTTTCAGTTTCTTTTTAGGTTTTCTCTTTAGATTTTACCTTTCTTTATAGATTTTCTACTTTCTTGTTAGATTTTATTTCTTTTAGAAAAAAAATATATATATATAAAAAAAAGAAGAAATTCTTTGATCCATGTTTAAAGAATCAAACTTGAAATTTAGGGATTAAGGAAGCTTTAAATTAAGATTTCTAATTATAAGTTGAAAAGAGGAGTTTTGTTAGATTTTTAGGTTAAGTAATAAAGGATTAGAAAATTACTAGATTTTAATTCTTTCTTTAGATATAAACATTAAACATATTGAAGGATTAATCAAAGACTTCGTGATTTTATTTACACATATATATAATAAAAAAAATAAAAATAAAAGGAAAAAAAAAAATGTACAATAATAAATAATAAATACTTAGCCACTGACTAAGCTGGTTAGCCGTGCCTCAAGAAGCATTGCCGATCACGCCTAAAGGTGGTTAAGTCCTTAAATTCCTTCGTGGCCTTTTTTACTCGAGACCTTAAACCCGAGGGATGTTTTCGCATCTGGTGCCCTAAGACCATCTGGTTTGGGAGTCATCGGTTAAAGGCTCGCTACAAGGGTAAAATAGAAAGCCTAAGGATGCTAAGGAAATGTAAATAAATAAACATAAATAAAATAAAAAAAGAAAAAAAATATTATATATATTAGTAAATAAATAAACTTAGTCTAAGAAAGATCATTCATATTTATAGATGTATATATCCTAGGATTGATGCAAAATACGTTTTTGATCTTTTCCCTAAAATCTTAACCTAAGTTGAAAACAAAACTCCAATTAGACACTTATAAGAGGAATGAAAAGTTTAGAGTAACCTGAAACCTAAAGATCAAGTTAGAATCTTTAAAACATGGATCAAAAATTTCACTAACCCTTTTATTTTTCTTTATGGATTTTGTGGGTGCAATCCGCTGAAAACCCTCAGGAGACAACACTCCTCCTCTAGGGTAACCTAGAGGTTTAACGGCTTGTTGTACATGCTCAGTGCAATCGTGTCACCTACGAAAGTGGTGTAATAAACTAGTTAGGATTTTCTTTTTCTTTCTTTTTCTTTTCTTGTTTTGCTTGAGGACGAGCAAAAGCTAGGTATGGGGGTGTGATTGTTATACATATTTGCATATTTTACCGCTTCCATACCATGCATATTGTATATAAAAATGTGATTTTTAATCCTTTTCTCTCTATTTTTGTAGGTCCACAACTTAAAAGAGAAAAAAGCCCAAAATCTCTTTAATTAGCAATAATTAAAAGATTAATCCAAAGCCCAAAAGAGCCCAAGTTTGAATTCAGAATCAAAGGAGATCCACGCGCCAACTCAACGTTCTAGAAAGCCACGTGGCTAACAAACTTGTAACAACTTCACAACAGAAAGTTGTTAGCCAACTGTTTCCAAACGGCCGCGCCTTGCCGCGCGCGCGCGGCAGGATCTGGGCCGTTGAGCCCGGATTTTTCTCCAACGATCTGGGCTCTAGAGGCTTCTCACTGAGGGCTATATATAGAGGACCAGAGTCTGCGTGAGGGTAACAGAGAGAAGAGAGAGAAGAAAATAGGGGAAATTCTTTTATTTTGTTATTCTCCTAGGTTTTTAGTCTTCATCTTCTTCCTCCTAGAGATTTTGACAAAGTGAGAGAGAGAGTGCTGTTTGAAAGCTTGTATCAAGAAAGTGACATTCTTGTAAGCAAGGATTTATCAAAAGAGCTCCATTCATCTCTTTGCAATCTCTAGTATGCTTTACTTTACTTTGCTTTAAATTCTTGCTTTCATTCTAGTGCTATTTCATTTGCTTAGTTCTATTGCTTTACATCATGAATAGTTGCTTTTTTTTAGTGTAATGGATAGCTAAGTCTCTATTGCATGGCTAGCTAAGAACTTACCTAGCTAACTTCTATCTCTTTGGATGATGCTTATCTTTATACTTGCATTGTGATATTTCTTTTACTTACCAAGGAAGTAGAGTTGCTTTCCCTTGGCAATTGCTTGTTCATACTCCATATGACTCATGTGTGCCTCATTTAGAGCCTTGTCTAGAACAAGTGCCTTTGATGGAACATGGAGATGGATAACCTACATATGCTACTTGTAAGAACAACTTCTCTACTTCAAGCTAATTTGTTGTTATGTCTTGAATGTTTGAATGAATGTTGATTCTTCGAACTTAGCATCTTTGAGTACCTATCCTAGAGTTCATCATTGAACATCTATCTAGAGAGCCAATGGATTCATATGAGGCTTCAAGCTAAGAACAAGAGAACACTCATCTCCATAACGGTAAAACACTTGAACAAACATGCAAGTTATTCCTATTGCCAATGAATCAACATGAGGCAACATAGCATCACCATTGAGTTTAGTAAGTTAGCAATGAGGTAAAGTTAGCTAGCCATGTACCTTCTCATCTAAAGTTTTCTAACACTTTCTTTACTAGCTTTTCTTTCTTTGCAACACACTTCATCCAAGTTCTTTTGATTTCTTTTTCCATAATGCACAAATCCATCACTTCTTTTCATGTTGCTTCTTGTATTTGTGTAAATACATAGAAGAATCTTCGTTTTTCATTTCTTCACTCCATACCGTAACGCTTCTATCGCTAGCTCTCCGGAGAATCGACCCGGTATAGCCATTGCTATAGCGGAGATTGGAAAGGGTATATTGATCTTTGAATACATTTGTGGAGTAAACGAGCACTAAGGTTAACTCTAAACCTTTCTTCTTTAATTGAATACTTGTGTAATAACTCTACATTACTCTTTCCCAATCAAGTACTGCACGAGCTACATGAGGTCTAGGGGCTGGCAACAGGGGACATTCCCTATGAGGAATATGTCCCGACCACTGAGGAGCTCCACCTCTTGAAGAAAGAGTTTCCTCGGGTGTACGAGACTTACTGGGAAGTGATGTGTCACTTCCACATTTGCGGTCAGATAACCGCCTGAGGTCGCAGGGAGTCAAGCAACTATCTTGGGCCAGTTACTTATTCAACAATGTCAATAATAAAGACACTCCGATAACCCGACTGGCTCCAGTTCCGACAGGGAGATTGAAGACAGGATCGACAAGGCTTCTGAGGCTTCTACACCACGGTTTCGAACGAGGACGGTTTCGACCCTGACCTGGTTTTGAAAGCTTCCACCATCAAGCCCGGACCCCTATCTCCGATAGGGCACTGTTGGCAGGCTTCTTGATGCTGTGGCTGAAGCGTTGTGTGGTGCCCACGCTGCCACATGAAGCTATTGTTGCTGACGTGGTGTACCCGGCGGTGCTCTGGCTCATGGCAACCCTATAGCCCTTCTCCCGGCCGTGGCGGCTGGCATTCAGAGCGGGTTGCGGGCGCTAACCAAGAGTTTCTGCGAGGCGCCAAAAACTATCGACTCCCACGGCAAGCCGTATGTTGACTCAAAGGGGAATCCGACGGTGAAGCGCCCCAACCCTCGGATCGAGCTGCCTTATACGTACCTCATGGCTTGGTACGTGATGCACTGCCCTTCTCTGATGACGGCGGTGCATTGGAGGGAGAGTTCCGTCCCTTTTGTACAGCGGTTGGAGGATTCGAGCTGGCGTGATCTTTATATATATTACGTCCGGAAGCGACTTTCAGATTCTGCGAATTACCAGCTCAACCTCTGCTTCCCCGAGATCTCTGGTGCATCTTTCGGGGATCTATTTACTGATTCCGCGGGCCCAGATGGCTTCACGAGGTTGTCCGCGGGAGTCTTCTGGTGGTTGATCAATATTCGGCTCGGATATGTGCTTTTCCGGCAAGGGACTTCATGCACTATCGAGCCGTACATGCCGAATCGTTTCGCTCGACAGTTCGGCTATGATCAACTCTATGTCGGGAATCCCAATGCTCGACTCGCCTTCGAAGGGAACTTGTTCGAAGGTGCTCGGGCTTGGTACTACAGTGTGGCCGGAGGGACGGGAGCAACTTTCCGTCTACCCATCGAGGGGTCCAAGTGCCGTATGAGCTTCAGCTTCTGCACTTGGTATTTCCAAGCCATCCAGACATCAGACTTTGTTCCGGCGTCTTCATGTATTGAGAGCATCAATGAAATCTCGAGGCAAGGTCAGAGTCTGGTAAACACTCGAAACTCACCGACCAGTACCTGAAGGCCCAGAAGGAGGTCGGGAGAAGATCGGGAAGGGAGCCACGAGCAATAAGGGCGGAGCCGCGACCAACGAGGGAGGAGCCGCAAGCAGCAAGGGCGGAGCCACGAGCAACAAAGACTCGACAGGCGATAAGCAAGCGTCGTCAACGCTCTGCTTCAACTGCTGAACCTGCTCCCAAGAAGGTTCGGAGAGACTTGACAACCGAAGTCTCCCGATCCGAAGACATCCCTGCTGTCGTTGAGGTACCGAGGGAAGAAGATATAGCTGAAGAGGATGTTCCTTTAGTCCGTGCCCCTAGGTCGAGCAGCAGAGACCGTAGGTCGCGGAGGAAGGGGAGCTCGTTGACAGAGCCACCACCGCTGACGAGGATGAGCAGCTAGAGGTCGACATCATGAGTGGAGGAGATGTCGATATTCCGGGGATTTCAGTTCAACCCGGGTTTTTACTTGCTCATGAAGGGAGAGATGAAGCACAGCAACCTGGGTCGCCTTGTGTCTTCATCTCCACTCCTGGGTAGTTGACCCCAGTCCTACCACTGGGGTAATTGGTGGCAAGGCTCCGGCTGCAGAAGTCTCGCGCGGGGCGCTATCGTCTTCCTCACTCTCAGGGGAAAGCGATTTTGAAGACGAGGTCGACTACGGCGATGAACCCGCTCTTCCTGATCTGAGTAAGTTCTCTCACATCTCAGAGGAAGAAATATCGGAGGTGAGCCATCAACGTATCACACGCTGGCGATTATTCCCGCTGAAGGTACTCTTTTCACCTTTTGACCTAATTTCCCTTTTCATTTTGAAGAGGATGTTTTAACATTCTTCTTTTATGCTGCAGGGTTGGCCGGGGACATTGAAGCTGTAATCTCCTCGCATATCGAGAAGACGGTAAAAGAGCTGACCCAGTCCGAAGGAGTCGAGGTTTCAGTTGCCGAGATAACTCCAGAGAGGGCAACTACTGAAATTGGGGAGCCTTCCATTTTGCCGGAAGAGGAGGCAACCCCTAAGACTGGGGAAGAACCCACTCTGCAGGGTGAAGAGGTTACTATTGAAGCCAGGGAGACTTCCACTCCGCAGGATTCGCCCAAGGATTCGACATCTCTGGACCTCCCAGATGGTAAGGAAGTTCTGATATTTTAAATGTTTCGCTTTTCTCCTTTGTGGCTAATGTCGCAATAACTTGCAGAGGGAACTGAGGGGACTCAGGTGGAGAGTCTGACGGTCGGTACCCTTCCAAAAGGCCACACAGCTCAGGTCTCGGTTGAAGCTTCTGAGGAGGTTACGCTACTACTCCATCATTAGCTGTGGAGGTTCCTGCAGAGATGACACCACCGGAAGCGCCAGTGGTCAGTCTCGCTCTTGCCGTATCAACGGTCAGCACGACTCTCGCGCAAAAAGAGCCGGCTTGCACCCCTTTCCTCATGATAGAAAGGGGGTCGGGGAGTACCTCAGGTGATGACACCATGGATTTCCTGACACGCAAAACGGTGCAGCAGTTCCTTGACGCGATGCGATCGTGCATCGATTTTATCCTGTCTGAGCGTAGCTCTTTTGACTTTGCCCGGACGTTTCTTGGAACATGGCCGGTAACATCGAATTAACCGGAGGCTCCTCGCTTGCCAAGTCGTGTATGCTGTTGGTGGAGCGATTGGGAAGTGACCGAAAGAGCTGAAGTCTTTGGACAATGCTAGTTCTTCTCAAGAAGCCCAGGTCATCTTGACTAGGCTCCTAGCCACCCAGGAACAAGAGCGACAGGAGGTGGAAGCACAAGTTACTGAAGAGGTCCGCAATCTCGAGCGTTCCCAAGCTGAATGTCAGAAACTGCTGACGATTCAATGGAATCCGAGTTCATCCGACAAAACGCAGAGCTCACCATTACCAATGCTCGGTCTGCCATCGCTGTAACGCCCCGATCCTGCGGGTACGGGGACGTCACTGCGACGTATATACGCAGGTCAGAAATACCCTCACGTATATATGCTAAGCATCAGTACAAGCAAGAATCAGAGTACGGAAGTAAGTGGTGCATTATACATTCCAACACATGAGTACAATTACAAAGTTATCACCAGAGGTGATCCAATATTACATGAATATTACATCACTGACATGCGGAATTGCGAGATTACAAGCAGATGTACATGGATGAATAGTACAAAAGGGCACTCACGAGTTTACTAAAGGAAACTCGAGAGGCACACAGGGGGCCTGGAAGGATGTGGCTCTGAACAGTCTGCTGGAGATCCACGCTACCGCTGCGCTACTCTGATCAGCAACTGAGAGAATCCACACGCTCCAAGCTCCTTGACCTGGACATGAGAATCCAGGGGAGTCAGATGAAACTCCCCAGGCGAGTGGTGATACAATGCCAAGTGGCGAGCAAGGGTAAGCACATGTATAGAGATAGAACCAAATAAAGCCGAGGACGAGCAAATCTGATTGTATGGTTTCAGATCACGGCTCCATAAGACTAGTACGTCGAAGGAATAATCCAAACAAGGAAACCCTCATCTATATACCTTTATCTTATGTCACCATAATCCAAACACATACAATCCAATTGTACTCTGGGCATGATAAGATAATGACAGGAGGCAAGTGGATACAAGGAGTAAAGCAGGGCATGAGCAGTTAATATAATAGTACTCATAAAACCGGAAATCCGATGTAAAATCCAGGACAAGCAAATATAGTAGGCATATCACAGATTCAAAGCCGTTTAAGCTGCAGGCTTCAGTATGCGTCCCATTCCACATACCTCTACTTACAACTTAAAGAGCCGGTTATTAGACACTTTATTATTACTCGTCTTACCCTGATATCTAGCTATGTGAACTAGCGTCCCAGCACACATAGATCCATATCCGAGTAAAGCAAGGTTGTTATTGGAAACCGGCGGGGGTATCAACGAACTATGTTTACAGTGGGTCCGTACATACCCGGGACCACGGCCCAGGATTGTTCCGTTGCTTGGTGACGGAACCTGCCGCAAGGCTAACAGGAGGGTCTTATAGGATGCCCTTGTCAAGATGGTACCAAGAAGGAGGGAGCCAGCACTCCCCTCGATCGCCTGGAGGCCCACAGGTCAGACCGGAACATGTAGTTGCACAACATTCCTAAAACCACTGTAAACACGAACACATATTGATAGCCGCATGTTTCCCCCGACCCGATGCAAGTTGTTCCTTTTATGATTTATTAGGTTAATTATCAATTTACGGGAATAACAGGAACAGGACATGATCAGGAATTCAGGAGTTCAGGTCACTGTATATAATACAGGATAACAGGTCACTGATCATGATACAGGATATCAGGTCACTGTACATAGTACAGGATAACAAGACAGGATTCCCGTAAATGTGATAATCACAGGTCAAGTATATCATGCTGGGTGTCAAGTGATAGCATGACAGGATGATGATATTAGACAGGTAACCAGTCATGTCAAGAGATTGATAATAATCTGGTGGCAAGTCATGTCATAACAAGGGTCTTGCCAAGTAGTAGCATGTCTGAGGTCAGGTGATAACACATCAGTTGACAGGTGATATACATGTGTTAAAAGTAATATGAAAACGACAAGTAGTATAGACAGGTGTCAGGCATGAAGTAATGGCATGGGGTAGAATAGTAGCTGAGCACAAACAAAGCGGAGCTGAGCAAGCTGGGATACAGACAGCAAGCAGATTTATCCCTGGAGCGTCTGGCAAGGTTACCGGGACAACTCGGCTTAAAGTGCGAGTAGAAAATCCGGCAGCATCTCGCCTAGACGAATCTAGTGACAAAGCGCTGAACGCTGATCATGATGATCAGGCGGAGCCGAAGACCTGACGGTCCCAATCACTTCCCTTTCGGGACAGTGAGTGACCGGAGGCTGAATACCGAGAAACCTGCCAGCCCCAATCACCTCTCTTTTGAGACAGTGAGTGACCGGAGGCTGAATACCGAGAAACCTGCCAGCCCCAATCACCTCTCTTTCGAGATAGTGAGTGACCGGAGGCTGAATATCGAGAAACCTGCCAGCCCCAATCACCTCTCTTTCGAGATAGTGAGTGACCGGAGGCTGCATAACGGGAAGACCTGCCGGTCCCAATCACCTCTCTTTCGAGATAGTGAGCGACCGGAGTCTGCAAGCTGAGAGACCTGCAATGTTAGTACCACATGTAATAAAGCAGCAAGTACATCATATGCATGGTATATGTACAGGGATGAAACTACCCTAGTACAAGCATTCGTCACAGAGCAATACATGTCCAGTCATTGGCACTCGGCCATACACAAATACAGGGACTCAGCCCAATACAGAATACATGAAATGGAATACATATCGACCCGACGAAGCGGGAAACCCAAATGGAGGCGAGAGCGAGAACACTCGCATTAGTCAATAAAATACGAAGGCAAGCGGATAGCGAGATTACTCGCCTAAATCACCGGAAAGCCGAAAAGGTCCGAAATCCATGGAACTCGGGACGCGCCATAATTATGAAAGGAGAGAGTGCACAGGAAGACGCGGGTTTTGGAAGTGAGACGCGAGGGTCGCAGACGCGGGAGTTAGCGTCGCGAGAATAACAGACACGGGAATCACAGACGCGGAAATAGCAGACGCGGGGTTCGCGTCGCAAGATGCCTCAAACGCGAGGTCTGCGTTCAAGTGCGGACGCGAGGGAAACGCGGACGCGGACGTGGGTTCTGCGTCGCGTTAACACAAGAAGAACACAAACGCGGGAATCACAGACGCGGGGATCGCGTCGCGATGGTGTCATAAACGCGGGGTTCAAGTCCCGTGTCCATGAAGAAATGCGGACGCGAGTATAAACTCTGCGTCACGCCAATACAGAAACGCGCGGAGCGCGTTAAGGGATTGCCCAGACGCGGGGTTGAGATCCGCGTTAGGAAAGTCTTGGCGAGGAAAATCACTTGCTGACAAGATTCCTTTGTTGCGCCCGACGAAGGGAAGTTCGGCCCCAATCCAAAGGAGGGTACCGGCCCTAAGTCTTGCCAACGAAAAAGAGCACAGCCCCAATCCAAAAGGAGGGGCCGGCCCTTGAGGAGATGGAGTGATGGTGGTTTGTGGAGGATTTTGATGGTGGTGGTATTTTTTGGAGAAGGTAAAGGAGAAGGTGGAAGCTTTGGAGTTTGTGGTGGTTTCCATGGAGATGAAGGAGGAAGAAGATGAAGGTAAGGAGTTGGAGGAGTTGTAGTGGTGGTTGTTGTGGTGGAGATGAAGGAGGAGTTGGTGGAGGTTAAGGCTTTGGTGAAGAGAAAGAAGAGAAAATGAAGTGAAATGGAGAAGGAAAGGTATTTATAGGATTTGAGTTTGTAAAGTGATGCAAATAAATAAAGGAGAGGGGGTTTTTGCAAAATGGGGAGATGAGGTGACTCTCTTGGCCACTTGGCTTGTTGTGATGATGAGAGAGGAGTGGGGTGTCTTGGATATGACATTTGGAAGAGAAGGAATTAATGAAGAGAGAGAAAAGAGGATATCATAATGGTGTTGCATACCATATAGGACAAAAGCAATAAAGGAGGAGAATCTTGCATTCCCTTCACTCAAAACGCAGCCCTCACCTGCGTTTGGGCCGAATGGGTTAAACGCAGGGATTAAGCCGCGTTTAGGGAAAGCCAAAAGCTGCGTTTCAAAGAGGAGAGAGAGTCATGATAATGGATGGGATTTGATCTGAAGTGCATTAAATGCGGAATGGGGAGGATCTTCACAATAAATGCGGAATCCCAGGTTGGTGAGATCCGCGTTAGGAAGAAGAGAGAAAGTGGGAAAAGATAGAGTGGAATATACGGGACAATCTCCTCGATAACTGGGAAAACACCGGAAAGGCCCAAAAATAAAGTAATCCGGAAAGCTTTCCAAAAATCTTTAAAAATCATAATATTATAAAATGATTTTTGGTGAAATCGGTTTTCAAAGATTCAATCTCATTTTCAAGATAAAAATCCAGAATCAACCGTCAATCTCGGTATACACCGATTGGCCGGATTTTGATAAATCTGATAAATCCCAGAAATTGAATTTAGATAGGAAATATGATTTTAAAGAAATAATGTCTAAAGGCACTTTTAGAAATTCCAAACCGTTTGTAAATTAAAATTCTGGGAATCGGTCAGCGGCACTGATCGATACCGGTTTTGAAGATTTTCAACTTAATTGAGGAAAATTCTAGAAAATCATGAAAAATCTAGAATATTGGAAAATGATGTTTAAAACTAAAATCGGTCAAATCGGAATACCAGAATGTCCAAACCGAGCAATGCTCTAGGATCGGGTCCTTGGTTCAGACTAAGGCTGACTCCGAGTTCACAAATCCAAATCCAAGGCAATACGATCATATAAAGAATTCATAATACAAACAAATACAGGAAGTAAATTAAAAAAATACGATCAGAAAATACGAATACGCAACTAAGTACGTATTCCAGGAACGGGGTGTTACAATCGCTAAGGCGGAAGCCATGATCACGGATAATGAGAGGACGCTTGCCACCGTCCGGAAGAGGCTGGAGGAGCAACAAGCTGCGAAGGCACGAGCTGAAGAAAGCCAGACCATTCATTCCTCCAGGTTGGAATCTCTGCGAGCACAGCTGGCTGCAAAACCCTTTTTATCTGAAGAGGAGCTGCGGGTCCAAGCCATGATGGAGGCTGAGAAGGCACGTCAGCACGAGATGCATTGTCTCAGGGAGCGTATCCGTTCTTTGCCGGATCAAGACTTTTAGCCTTTTCCCCCTCTTCCCTTTTTTTTTTGTAAAGAAGAGGATACTCTATTAGAGTGTTTGTATCCACTTTTACTATTTTTGATATAATAAAAGTTTTTTTTTTAAGTTTTTGTTCCATCTTCTTTGTTTAGCTGTGGATGAATTCAACTCCCTGATCACTGGCTATGAATACTGAACTTAGGTAAGACTAAGTCCTTTCAATGAGACGCGGCATCGACTCTAAGTCTTCTTGATGAGACGCGACATTGATCCATAGAGTGAGACGCGGTCATCCGTCCATAGGAGCTTAGATAGAACTAAGTCCTTTTGATGAGACGCGGCGTCAATCACAGGGTGAGACGCGGTCATCATTCCATAGGAACTTAGATTTCACTAAGTCCTTTTGATGAGACGCAGCGTCAATCCATAGGGAGACGCGGTCATCAGTTCATAAGAACTCAGATAGAACTAAGTCCTTTTTGATGAGACGCGGCATTGATCCGTGGGGACAAACGCGGCTTTGAGTAACGCGAATTTGTCCTGTCAATGAAGACGCGACTTGAGCGGATGCGAGGGACGCAGCCTTGTGTATTTTCCACTAATCTCAGAATGAACTAAGTGCTTTCCCTTAGAAAGGCCCCGTTTGCTGAAGGGACGCGACTTTGAGTCACGTGGACGCTCCTTTAAAACGCAGGTGAACGCTTTCCAATTTGAGAAAGGTGACACAGATTCTTGGACGCGGCTTTCCCATCTGCGTTCAATGTAGCCGGACGCGGCATTCCTATCTGCGTTTAATGCAGCCTGACTTAAAGATTTTTAGAGATCTTTGACCCTCAAGTCTTCGCTGACGATTGGGAAGCCGGTCATCCGTTGTTTCCCGAAGCAGTTGTCCACGCGTCGGTTTTTCATTGGTCTTGGGCGTTAATGCCCTTTAATGCAAAACCGGCGCTGACGGTTTGAGATCAGCGCCTGCGATGCTTCCCGAAGCGACGTTCCACGCGTCAGCCTCCCATTGGGTTTTGACGGTCGTGCGGTCATCAAGGCCGGCAATTTTAATTAATGAACCATTAATGACCGTTATCAGGTGTTGCCTATAAATAGGACTCAGCCCCTCTCTTTAACAGCGGCTGCTCAGACCGTGCTCTGTTTGAGAACGATTACTCTGAGGGACTCTGCCTTCTCCCTTCAAGGACCCTATCAGGGGTTTGCCTCCATGGATGAAGGTGCCTCTGTGGATGAAGATGACCCAGAGCTTTCATGCTTCTGTTTGGTCTCTTCAATGGATTACCACTGTCAAGTGATTTCAATGGCAGGAAGCGTCTCTTTGAGCACTTTTTTACGTCCGCGTCTCAACGCAGATAGTTCAACTCTTAACAGAGGCTTCTGCGGGTATGCCATGCCCACTTACCATGACATTTTAGATCCAACCAAGTTTGAATTTCAGTATACCCCTTAAAGAGATATCATCTGGACCTTCTTGTGAAGTCGTGGTTGGTGCATTCCTTCTGGAATTTGCGCCGCCGACTTAAACTTCCTTGGACGCGAGTACAGAAGTCTTTGGTACTTGGCCGCGGCTTTACTCATGAAGCTCGCGTTTTAAGGCCACTGACTTGGATGAATTCCAACTCGGGTTGAAGGCTTCAGACCAGAATCTTGCAACTCCTGTTCCTCCAACAGAGAGATGGCAGTTTTCGGCGTCTGATTCTCTGCGCACCTTGTATCTTAGACGCGGATGTGGAGTTAAGTCGCGTTTGCATTATGTGTGTATCACAGTCTCGCTCGCGTCTGTTTTTATTGTCGCAGGACTCTGGCTCGCTGCGCGGATCATTCCCGCGTCTGCGGCCTTTGAAAATAGCCGCGTCTGTGACTTAGTTTTCTTCTGTTGAAGTGTACTAAGCTCTGAATTGTCTGATTCCCTGTTTGCTTTTTTGCAGGTAGGCTTGGTCATTCTTCTTCATGTTCGCTAAGTCCGTGGGAGAATATATCGGACGGCGAACTTGTTCGATGTTCGTCTACAAGGGAATATATTATGGTCCTCGTCGTCCACAAGGGAATATATTATGTCCCTGACGAGGAATCGACTCTCGCCAAGGTCTCTTCAGATCCACTGCACCAATCATGCCTGCTGGCAAGAGATGGTCAGGGTAAGTATGGCGGCGAGGAGATTACGGTGGACACGGCGGCAGATAGGATCCTCTTCCTCTCCCATTCCAGAAGTGACATCGAGGACTCTCCATGTCTGCTGGATGGCCTGCTGGAGAAAGGGATGCTCATGAACGAAGGGTTGCCGGACTTTCTGCTTCCCCCGGACCTCAAGAACACCATTGCTCTTAGCTTAGTCAGCTAGGGCTCTTTCGATGTTTACATCATTCACCATCCTGTACTTGGAATCAGATGCGGCTTCAAGGAGTGAGTGCAACCTCTGAGAGAGAGAGGGACTTCTTTGTACTCCTTATTGTAACACTCCATCTTATTGTAAGAGAGCGTTTTGACTGTAACACTCAATCTTATTGTATAAGAGAGCGTTCTAACTGTAACACTCAATCTTATTGTATAAGAGAGCGTTTTGACTGTAACACTCAATCTTATTGTATAAGAGAGCGTTTTTGTATCACTTTCATATACCTAGAAATAAATAAAGTGACACTTTTCTTTTGCCTCTTTCATTGTCTTGAACTTTTTATCTTCAGTTAGACGCATAGAAGCAAAGAGTCTTTGACTTTGTCAAAATTATGATGGTAATTTTAATAAGTCAAACTGTGTGGAGAAAGATCCTATTTCAGAAACTCTCATGATACTGTCAGAGGTGTAATATTAACTTGACAGAGATGAAATTTTTGATGGACCTGTCACTTTATAAGAGAAAGTGACAAGTAGAATTGGTACCCCCAGGGAGGGTGAACTTTTATCAAGTGTTTGGGATTAACTTGATTGAGCTCAACTGGGGATTTGATGGAAACACTGTTGATGGTGTAGTATTAACCTAACAATATTTTTAGGTAGACTTGTTATTCTGTTGAAGAGAATAACAAGTGGGACTAGACTCGTAGGGAATCTAGGAAAGTTTGTTACCGTCAGAGGTGTGATATTAACTTAACGGGTTGGAAGTGGTCTTGTCAGAAGTGTAATGTTAACTTGACAAGGATGTGAGTCAGAGGTGTGATATTAACTTAACTCAGAAGTGTCACTGTCATAGGTGTAATGTTTAACTTGACAGTGAGGGTAATGCTAGAGGTGTAATGTTGAACTTAGCATTGGTCATCTCGGCTTGCATAAGGAAGTCCGAGGGAAAGTCATGGTCATAGGTGTATTGTTGAACTTAGCATGACTTGATGCTAGAGGTGTGGTTTTAACTTAGCATCATCCATTTCAGCTTCGGTGTGGAAGTCTGAAGAAAAGTGACTGTCAGAAGTGTAATATTAACCTGGCAGAAACTTGATTACTGTTTAGAGGTGTGGTGTTAAACTTTAACAGTAATTTATCAGAGGTGTGATATTAACTTGACAAGATTGACTCATGATAAGAGTAATTTGAGGGCCTGTCATTCTATTGGTGAGAATTGACAAGTGAAAATTTTGAGGTGCCAGAGGTGTAGTGTTAACTTGGTAAATTTGAAAGTTTGATACTCCGTGTAGAGTTGACAAGCAAATTTTGTACTCGACAAGGAATATTGAAAAGTTTCCATTACCAAAGGTATAGTGTTAACTTAGTAATGGTTGTATTTTGTAGACCTACCATTCTGTGGATGAGAATTGGTAGGGGATTTTGGAGGAAAGAGTGGAGCCAAGTCCACTTTAGGATTTTTAGCAAACCCTCAGCTATCAACGGGTTTGAGGTGCCTTTACCAACTACCGTTTGAGTTGGGCTAGCCATGCTATTCCCCTCAGCATGATGAGTTGTCGAAGACTTATGTTGGACTTAAAAGCCAACATTTTCCTCTATCCTTAGCCGTCGGAGGCGTCGGATCAAATGGGAACGTGTCCCTTAGGATTTTTAGCAAATCCTCAGCTGTCAACGGGTTTGAGGTGCCTTTACCAACTACCGTTTGAGTTGGCTAGCCATGCTATTCCCCTCAGCATGATGAGTTGTCGAAGACTTATGTTGGACTTAGAAGCCAACATTTTTTTCTATCCTTAGCCGTCGGGGGCGTCGGATATTAATGAAGAAGCTCTTCTTGTTTTGATCAGAGGTGTATTTTTAACTTGATCAGCGGAAGAATACCATCTAAGGATAGTATTTCTTCAGGAACCTGCCATTGATCGGCATCATGAGTGTATCGCCATTCGAGGTTATGAGGCGATATGACCCATTTGAGTAGACTGACTTCTACTACAAATGGTCCTTCCCATTTGGGTTGGAATTTTCCTTTTGTCTTGTGCGTCATTACGATGGGTCTTCTGACGGCTAAGACAAGATCGCCTTTCTTGAAAGTTCGCACTTTAACTTTCTTGTTGAAGGCTTTGATAATTCGAGCTTGGTAGAGCTCGATTTGCTGTTGGGCCTGCAAACGTTTATCATCTAAGGCCTCCAGTTCCTGGAGTCGCTGTCGATGCTTCTCCTCGGTTGTCATCTCCGCTGTCAAGGCGACGCGTAGAGATGGAATTTGGATCTCTAGTGGGAGCACGGCTTCGCACCCATAGACCAAAGAAAATGGCGTAGCTTTAGTTGGGGTTCGCACAGTTGTGCGATAAGCCCATAAGCATTCACCCAACTTGTCGTCCCAGTCTCGTTGACTTTTTGAGACGAACTTCTTGAGAAGCTTGCCAATAGTCTTGTTGAAAGCTTCTGCGAGGCCATTAGCGGCAGGATAGTATGCCGTTGAGGACACACTCTGGATTCTGAACTTAGCGCAGAATCTCTGGAAAGCCTGGCTGATGAACTGAGGCCCATTGTCATGGACAATTCGCCGAGGTACACCAAAACGGTAATAACGTGGTGTTTCACGAACTTGATCACGTTCGACGATTTGACCTCCTTCAAAGGGATGGCTTCGGCCCATTTGGAGAAATAATCGGTTATTGCCAAAATAAACCGATATCCTTTTGATGATGGTGGGCTGATAGGACCAACCACGTCCATGCCCCACATTTCAAATGGCCAGGTAGAGGCCGTAGAGTGGAGGTACCCTGGTGCTTGATGGATGAAATCGCCGTGCACTTGGCAGGCATGACATCTCTTGGCATAAGTGACGGCATCAGCAATCATCTTGGGCCAATAATAACCCAATCTTTGAAGTCGATGTGCCAGTTTTGGGCCAGGTTGATGGGCTCCACACATACCGTCATGGGCTTCCCTCAATATCTCTTGGGCTTCTTTTGGTGAGAGGCACCGGAGTAAGATCCCGTCATGTGATCGACGATACAATGTTCGCGTAATCGCATTATAATAGAATTTCGGGGCTTTCCTTCGAATGGCAGCCACCTCTTTGGTGTCTTCAGGCAGGATGTCGTATAAGACGTAATCGATATAGGGGAATCGCCAGTCTTTAAGCTCTGGACCGGTTGATGCTTCAAGTGCTTCTTTGCGGTGACGACTTCCCGTTGACTCCTGATAGTCCTCGAGAGCATTTCTCGGGCAATACAGGTCGTGGCTGTAGATGAATATCTTCTCCGTTGCTCCAGCTGGAAGAGCTAAGGAGGCAGCCAGGGATGCGAGTGCATCTGCGTGCGCATTTTGCCTGCGCGGTACATGGTCGATGTAGAAGCTTGTAAACCCCTCGGCCATGCGGATAGTCGCATTGTAATAAGGTACTAAGTCTTTATGTCTGACTTCGTACTCCCCGCGAACTTGGCTGACGATGAGCTTGGAGTCGCCATATGCCTCGAGATTTTTAACGCCAATCTCATCGGCGAATTGCATCCCAATCAAAAGAGCGTTGTACTCCGCCACATTATTGGAACAAGGCTCAGTTAATGAGACGGCTCGGGAATCACATAATTTTGTGGGGATACGAGTACTACTCCTACCCCTGCTACTACGTGTCCCTTCGGGCTTGTTCTTGATGCACCGTCGAAGAAAAGTTGCCATACTTGACTTTCGAACGATGTCTGAGTCAGGCAGACTTCGGCTACTTCATCTGGGAGATCCTCGTAGACTTTGGCTGCCCTCGGATCTGGGTGCTCAGCTAGGAATCCGCGACTGCTTGTCCCTTAATGGCCTTTTGTGGTAAAAAGCGCATCTCATATTGGGAGAGCAATATGGCCCATTTTGCCAGTCGGCCATTTAGCGATGAAGGTTTAGTCATAAGTAACCTCAGGGGTTGACTTTTGTATGACGTTTATAGTTTGGCCTACCAGATAGTGTCGCATTTTCTGGATAGCGAACACCAGTGCCAAACATTCCTTCTCGATCGGGTTATACCGATGTTCGGCTCCGATCATTGTTCTACTCAGATAGTAGATTGCTTGCTCACGTCCTTGATCGTCATTCTGAGCTAGTAGCGCTCCCAAAGAATGATCCATTGCTCGGACGTATACCAGGAAAGGCTTTCCGGATACCGGAGCTGCGAGGACTGGTGGTTGGGTGAGGTATTGTTTAATTTCTTCGAACGCTTGTTGGCAAGCGTCGTCCCAAATGAACGAGACACCCTTCTTCATTAGCTTAGTGAAGGGTTGGCATCTTCCGGAGAGGTTTGAGATGAACCTACGGATGTACGCCAATCGTCCTTGCAATCCCCTGAGTTCCTTGAGATTTCTCGGAGGTTGCATCTCCTGGATAGCGCGAACCTTTTCCGGGTCCAAGTGAATTCCGGTGGATGTTACAACAAATCCTAAGAATTTGCCACTGGCCACCCCCAGGAAGGACTTTGTGGGATTCATCTTCAATTGATGAGCCCGCATGATGTCGAAGACCACCTTCAGGTCCGCTATGTGATCACCTTTAGTGCGGCTTTTTACCGTGATGTCATCAACATAACATTCCACCGTTTTGCGTATTTGCTGATGGAAAATGGCGTTCATGGCCCTTTGGTATGTTGCCCCTGCATTTTTCAGTCCGAAGGGCATGACGGTATAGCAATAAACCCCCAATGGTGTCCTGAAGGAGGTGTGCTTTTCATCATCAGGATACATTTTGATTTGATTGTATCCTGAGAATCCATCCATGAAGGACATTCGTTCGAATCCACAAGTATTGTCAATCATGACATCTGTGATTGGCAATGGGAATTCGTCTTTGGAACAAGCCTCGTTTAGATCACGGAAGTCGATGCAGATCCGGATCTTCCCATTTTTCTTGGCAACTGGGACAATGTTGGCTACCCAGTCGGGATGTTGTTCTTCCCTGATGAAGCCAGAATCAATAAGTTTTCTGACTTCTGATTGAATTGCCTCCATTATTTCTGGACGGAACCGTCGCTGCTGCTGTTTGACAGGCTTTACGTCCGGATTGATGTTGAGGCGGTGCATGGCCACTTGAGGATCAAGTCCTGGCATGTCCTCATAATTCCAGGCGAAGACGTCTATATACTCTTGTACAAGAGATATTAGATCTTTCTTCTCTGAAGATGACAGGCCATCACTTATGAAGATGGGCTTAGGGTTAGCCTCATCTCCTAGGTTGATCTGAACAACCTTGTCTTCTGTGGGTGGCTCGCGCTGTTCAAAGCGGGTATCCCAAAGAGCATTTAAATGTTTGATCCAAGGATCTGTATCGGATTGGATCATTTCTTCATTTCCATCTTCCAGGTGGCTTGTCGAAACCATGTTCACTGAAAGTTCCTTGAAGATGTTACCGACACTGACATCTGACTCCCAAGATGATGTGTCTGAAGAGTAATCGTTGCTCGACGATTCTTGAGAATCGGAGGCTGATAGAACCGGAGTTGATACATAGCCCAACCCCCGGCGTGTCCGATGATAATAATCGGGGGCCTTCCCTTTCGGCACAAAGGATTGAAGCAACGTCCTCCTTCCTTTGCCAAAGTTCAACCCGGGTTTGTTGGTCAGGTCGTACCCCATGTATCTCATCATTTTGAGTGCTTTTGGTTCATAATGACCGAACTGAGGGGACTCCTCCTCACTTCCCGAGTCTTCGCAGGGCATTGGCTCAGACGAGATTCGCCCAAAAGAATTGGTTTTTGGCCTTTCCGTCTTGCTGGAACCACAAATATAGATTCTTGCGCATTACCATTGTCTTGGTATGTCTCGAAGGACGATGCAATGATGTTAAGGCACCCATTGCCGACCAGAGATCGTCATCTATATCAGTGCTAGTATCTGACGGTATTGAATCAGAAGCACCCACAGAAAAATACGCAAAATCTAAATCTTCATTAATATACCAACCGCCTACATCATCGGTGGTATTATCGACATCGGTTTATTAGTGCCCGTTACAAGTGGTTCTAACTCCCACAGGCACTCTTCTTTCTCGGGCTCAGTGTCAGCCTCATTACCAGAGTCTGGCTCCTCTGGTTGTGGGACTTCATCCGTCTCCACCGGATCTTGGTACAACAAAGAGTCAGTGAAATAATTCTCGACCCCTTTGAACGGATGCCTTTCGGCGATCAACGTCTGCACATTTCCACTCCCGTCAATGTACTTCATGACTTGGTGGAGAGTGGAGGGAACGATGGAGTTGCGGTGAATCCACGGTCGTCCCAGCAACAGATTGTAGGAAGTGTCGGCGTCGATGATGTAGCATGTCACTTCCGACTTGAGACTTCCAATCTGACACCTGAGCTTGATCTTCCCCATCGGACAGGTCTGGTTGGCATTGAACCCATAGATAGTTGTCTGGGTGGGGCTCAAACGATGGGTAGGAATGCCGAGATGTTGCATGACCCGACGAGGCATGATGCTCACGCGGACCCTGGGTCTACCTGGATGCGGTTCACCTCGGACGATCCAATATACCTTGTGAAGTACAGGGGTCGATCATGCTTCCCTTTCACCTGCATATCATCTGCCGTGAAGGTGATGCAGGGGGCATTCTGGGAGGTGTGGAGGCAATCCTCTACGTCTTCCTCCTTCGGCACCCGGGTCATGAAGACCTCAGCATTTGCCAGAGCTTCTTGCAGAGCTTCCCTGGTCGACTTTGATAGTCTAAGAAGTTCATACAAGGTAATGCGTGCCGGAATGTTGGCCAACTGAGCCAGGACATCAAAGCGGTAAGGTGCCGTAGATCCTTCCGCGATGCCCTTTTGAAGGGCTCGAGAAATTCGAGTCCCCTTCTGCTTCTCCACAGGTGGCTTTGTGGAGGGCCTGACTGGCTCCGCAGTTGGTTGTGGAGGGGCTACCTGTTGGCCCAAGGTTACAATCACCCATGATTAGTGTATTTTGATGATTACAAAACATATTAGTTATTTGTACTAATAATATTTGTTGTTTAAGTGTGTTTCAGGTTTCTATTCATTCTAGAAGTCTTCTCTCACTAATACAAGGATTTGGACTCAAGTCAACTCCAATTGGCTCAAGGAACAAGTGTTGAAGATCATATGAAGAAGCCTATTGAAGATCTTGAAGTCCTTAGAATCATTGTAAGAATAGAATGTTAAAGTTTGAGTCTTGGTTATTTGGCTCTAGGATACACACACACAAAATTTGGTTTTGATAAAATTTGGTCTTGTTTTCATTTTCAAAATTTGGTTTCATGCCTTAGTAGAGATTTACATGAACCTAAGTTTTATAAAATAAATATCTTGTCTAGATCATGTATACATACTCCTACTAACATGTTACTCTAGTTTGTTTAAACCTAAAACAATTTTTCAAATTTTTCCAAGTTCAAAAACCTGCAGTTTTTCCCATTTCAGGCTGACCGGCCGACCGGCCCGGTCGACCGGCGCCACAGCCTGGACGTGCACGTCTGTGCACGTTCGTCGGTCGACCGCACCGGTCGACCGACCAAGAGCACACTGCTCTCTGGTTTTCTGAGTCGACCGGACCGGTCGACCGGAAGAAGGAAACTGTGTTTCCTCTTTTGGGACGGTCGACCGGACCGGTCGACCGAGAGCCAACGGCTCTTTGCAGCTGGGCTGGCGGTCGACCGGACCGGTCGACCGCCAGGCCTGCAACAATCCAACGGCTCTTTCCTCTTTGGGCTATTCTGAAAAACTGTTTTTCTTTTCTGCTTTAACAGATTTTTGGAGAGTTGTTGGGGAGCTTTTGCAGGTCAAATTAGGTGTAAAGAAATTGTTTTTAACCTATTTTCTAACCCTATAAATAGAGGAGAAGTCTCTCTTGCATATTACCTAGAAAAATCCTCAAGTTTGTGTTGTTTTCAAAAGAGAAAAGAAAAGAGTTTAAAGCCTTCATTCCAATTCTTTTAAAGTTTGTTTTTCAGTTGTGTTTGATTGTCTATATCACTCTACAACTGAAGTTTTCTCACCACACTTCATAGAGCCAAAAATCCTATACTCATTCTATAGTGAAGTTGTAATAGAAGTGAGAGTGTTTGTAAAAGAGTTTGAGAAAAAGTGTAGTGATCTTGTTGTGATCACTTTGTTCTTGTAATCCTTTCCTTGTGGAGCAACCTCTTCGGTAGAGGTCCTTTATACTCGGTGGAGCTCGGTGCTCGGTCTTCGGTAGACCAAATTGTAAAGGCGTCCTCGGTGGATAGTGGAAACCCTTCACGGAGGTGAAGGCGGGGAGTAGAGCGGTGGCTCGAACCTCGAAACAAATCACTTTGTTTGCGATTGCCTTTGCGTCTAATTCTTGCTTTACTTTTCAATAGCTCCTTATTGCTTTCTATTGCATACTTGTGATATTGTTTGAATCTCTTGTGATACTATTTGCTTGCTTGTAATTCTTGCCATATATCATTGTGTTCGCATCATTCTTCATATCATCCATTTCATACTTGTGTGTGCCAATCCCGTACTCATCCAACAAGAGCTTCACATAGCGCCTCAACCCATATCAAGGGGAATCAAGAGGAGTTAGTCCAGAGCCTCGCAAGGGGAATTCGGCTACACTTGTTGGATTGTACTAAGTTGAGCCTCACTTGTTTTTTAGGTTCCGCATTTAGAGTGTTAAAATTTTAAGATTAGCAATTACACCTATTCACCCCCCCTCTAGGTGTTTTTCAATTGGTATCAGAGCTTGGACTCTAGGATTTGGTTTAACAACCTTAGAGAAGATCCTAATTTGCTAATCATTTCATTCATATTCATATAGTAAAAATGGCCGATGGAATTAAGACCCCTCCTAAGTTTGATGGACTTAACTTTCCCATATGGAAAGTTAAGATGACCGTGTTTTTGCAATCTCTAGGTAGCCGAGTTGCAAAAGCCGTGACTAAGTCCTTTAGTGTACCCCCGGTGACGAATCCACTTGGTCCGAAATAGAGACTAAGGAATTCGATGCCAATGCCAAAGCTCACTATGCACTTCTACAAGCCCTTAATGATGATGACATTTCTAGGGTTATCCATTGCAAATCCGCATATGAGATTTGGTCACACTTGATAGTCACACATGAGGGGACCTCACAAGTAAAGAAGGCTAAGATTGACCTTCTTCGGTCCCAATATGAAACATTTAGCATGCAAGAAAATGAAACCATAGATGATATGGTTACAAGATTTACCAAGATTACTAATGGACTCTCTTCTTTAGGTGAAGATATCAACAATGATCAAAGAGTAAGGAAGATCATCCGAGCTCTTCCTCCTTCATGGGAAGTTAAAGCAACAACCTTGAAGGAACTCAACGACAATGAAGAGATGGAGCTTATAGGTCTCATTGGGAACCTCAAAACCCATGAGATGGAAAGGAAAGCAAGGGAGGATATGGCTCCTTCCAAAAAGAAGACTATCGCCTTCAAGAGTCAAGCTACACACTCCGATGAGGACGATGAAGAAGAAGATGATGAGGAGCTCTCACTCCTTGTTAAGAATGTCCGGAGGATGTACAACAAGGCGAAGTACCAAGGTAGAAGAAGATGGCAAGGAGGCAAAGAAGAAAGAAGGATCACTTGTTTCAATTGCCAAAAGCCCGGACACATTGTTGCGGAGTGTCCGGACAAAGCTAAGCCCTCCACATCAAAGAAGCCCTACAAGAAGAAGGCTATGAAGGCAACTTGGGATTCGGAGACCGAATCCGAGGAAGAAATAGACACCGCCAACATGTGCTTCATGGCTAATGAAGGCACAAGCAAGGTAACCTCTTCCCCTTCCTATGATAATGAGCTTTCTATGGATGAATTAGAAGAGGCTTTTGTTGAGTTGTCACAAAATTATGATTTCTTAAAGAAAAAGTATTTAAAGATGAAAAAGGAAAATGAATCTTTAAGTCATCAAGTTTTTACTCTTACAAAAGAAAAGGATGATTTGGTTTCCACCTTGGCCACTACTAAAAATGATTTTGAAAAATATAAGATTTCTTGCAAAGGTAAGGCCCCACTAATTGATTCTAATGAAGTTTCTATGCTTAAGGAAAGATTAGACTCATTAAGTGTTGTTTTGAAAAATTGTGAGTTTAACAAGAAGAAAATTGAGGCTATGTTTCCTAAGAAACAAGCCCCAAAGAAAAATGCTCATGCTCATGTTCATGTTCATGCTACACAACCTAAACAACATGGCAAAACCCCAAAACATGCTCACACTACACGTACACATCATGCATTCATGTATGGTAGAGTGTTCTCATGTTCACATTGTGGGCGGAAAGGACACTTAGCCAATTTTTGCTATGATAGACTAAATGCATCACATCATAATGTTTGGGTTCGAGGCACTAACTTTAAAGGACCCAAGAAAGTTTGGGTACCAAAATCAACAATTATGTTAAATGATGTAGGTACTTTCCAAAGCCCAACGACGTAGAGGATTGTGGTATCTTGATAGCGGTTGCTCAAGGCACATGACTTGGGACATCAACAACTTTGCAACCCTATCAAGATATCATGAAGGTGGCACCGTCACCTTCGGAGATGACGCCAAGGGTAAAATCATCGGTATTGGTAATGTAAAACTTGGCACCTCTCCTTTAATTGAAAATGTAGTTTTAGTTGATGGCCTCAAGCATAATCTCTTGAGTGTTAGTCAACTTTGTGATAAAGGTTTTGATGTTGTTTTTGATAATGTTGCTTGTAAAGTAATTGATAGAACTTCTAATGTTTGTGTATTTTCCAGTTTTCGTGAAAGTAATGTTTATATGATTGATATGTTAAATATGTCTTGTAATATTACTTGTTTGAAAGCCCTCGATGATGACTCTTGGTTGTGGCATAGGAGATTAGGCCATATTTCTTTTGATCACATTTCTAGGTTAAACACAAAGGAAATGGTGAAAGGTATTCCTTGCTTGAATTTTGAAAAGGACCGAGTTTGTGACGCATGTCAATTTGGGAAACAAACTAAGTCTTCTTTCAAGTCAATTAAGGATATCATGACATCACGTCCTTTGGAGTTAATCCATATGGATCTTTTTGGCCCTACACAAACCAAAAGTCTAAGTGGGAATAGATTTGCTTATGTTTTGGTTGATGACTTTTCAAGGTTTACTTGGGTTTTCTTTCTTGAACACAAAAACCAAGCATTTTCGTATTTCCAAACTTTTAAGAAAAGAGTTGAAAAAGAAAAAGATGTTTCGATTTTGAGAATAAGAAGTGATAGAGGAGGTGAATTCATTAACCAACCCTTTACCACTTTTTGTGATGAACATGGAATAAAGCATGAACTATCTTGTCCTAGAACTCCACAACAAAATGGAGTAGTTGAACGGAAAAATAGAACATTACAAGAGATGGCTAGGACAATGCTAAGTGAATATGGTCTACCACATTATTTGTGGGCCGAGGCCGTTAATACATCATGCTATATATCAAATCGTGTTTTCTTATGTAAAAATACTACTAAAACCTCTTTTGAAATGTACTTTTTTAGAAAACCAAATGTTTCTTATTTCAAAGTTTTTGGATGCAAATGTTTTGTTTTAAATACAAAAGATAATTTAGGAAAGTTTGATGCTAGATCTTATGAGGCTATTTTTGTAGGTTACTCAAACACTAGTAAGGCTTATAGAGTTTTCATTAGATCATCATTGACTATTGAAGAGTCTATTCATGTTAAGTTTGAGGAATCTAACAAGTTTGTTAAGAATGTTGTAGAAATAGATGCATTGGATGAAGGTTTGGAGAAAGTGACCTTGGAGGATGCTTCTACTATGGGAGACAAACCAAAGGATGATGAAGGAAGCGAAGCTAAGGTGGAAGAGGCACAAGGAAATGAAAATCAAACACATGAGGTGGAGCCTACTCAACCACTACCAAAGGATTGGAGATACAATCCACATCATCCCAAGGACCTCGTCATAGGTGAAGTATCAAAAGGGGTAACTACTCGCTCTAGACTTCATGACTATTGTGGTAACTATGCATTCATTTCTCATATTGAACCCAAAAATGTCCTCGAAGCCGAGGCCGATTCATATTGGTTGCTAGCCATGCAAGAGGAGCTCAATCAATTTGAGCGCAACCAAGTTTGGCACCTTGTTCCTAGGCCCCACGATAGACCAACAATTGGTACTAAGTGGATCTTTAAGAACAAGTTGGATGAATCGGGTAATGTAGTTAGAAACAAGGCTAGGTTAGTTGCCCAAGGTTACACTCAAATCGAAGGGATCGATTTTGAAGAAACCTTTGCACCCGTAGCACGGCTTGAAGCCATACGGATGACACTAGCATTTGCCTCATATAAAGATTTCAAATTATTTCAAATGGATGTTAAAAGTGCTTTTCTAAATGGATTTATTGAAGAGGAGGTGTATGTTGAACAACCCCCCGGGTTTGTTGATCCTACACATCCGGATTTTGTTTTTAAATTAGATAAAGCTCTTTATGGTTTAAAACAAGCCCCTAGGGCTTGGTATGAAAGACTTTCTTCATTTTTGATTTCAAATGGTTTTAAGAAAGGTAAAATTGACACAACTTTGTTTACAAAACATGTAGAAAAGGATATTCTTATTGTGCAAATTTATGTGGATGATATTATTTTTGGTTCTACTAATGAATCTCTTTGCAAAGCTTTTGAATCATGCATGAAGGATGAATTCGAAATGTCTATGATGGGGGAACTCAACTATTTCCTTGGACTCCAAATCAAGCAAAAGAAGGATGGGATCTTCATCAATCAAGCCAAGTACACAAAGGAACTAATCAAAAGGTTTGGGCTTGAAGGATCGAAAGTAAGCAAAACTCCCATGGCAACAACTACAAAGCTTGACAAGGATGAACAAGGTAAAAGTGTAGACATTAAATTATATCGTAGCATGATTGGTAGCTTGCTTTATTTGACGGCTAGTAGGCCGGATATTATGTTTTCCGTTTGTCTTTGTGCACGTTTTCAATCTTGTCCTAAAGAGTCTCACATAATTGCGGTTAAACGCATAATTAGATACCTTAAGGGCACTATTGAAATGGGTTTGTGGTATCCTAAAACTGAATTATTTGAAATGAAGAGTTTTTCGGATGCCGACTATGCGGGTTGTAGGGTAGATAGGAAGAGCACAAGTGGAACATGTCAATTCTTAGGTAATTGTCTTGTATCTTGGTCTTCCAAAAAGCAAAATTCGGTAGCCCTTTCAACCGCCGAGGCGGAGTATGTTGCAGCCGGAGCTTGTTGTGCACAAGTTCTTTGGATGAAACATACTCTCCTTGACTATGATTTACACTTTGATCATGTTAAAATATTTTGTGATAATACTAGTACTATTCACATGACAAAGAATGCAAATCAACATAGTAAAACCAAACACATTGACATTAGGTATCACTTTCTTAGAGATCATTATGAGAAAGGTGATATTGATATTGATTATGTTTCTACCGATTTTCAACTTGCCGATATTTTTACTAAACCTCTAGATTATGCTAGATTTTCATTTATTTGTGGTGAGTTGAATGTTTGCATGATAGATTCTTAAAAATATTTCTATTTTGGTGTTTTGTTTTGATTTTAACCCTTTTTGATGTATGACAAAAAGGGAGAAAAATATATAAGCTTAATTTTTAAAGTTGATTTAAAAGTTTAAGTTTGATACTATTTGAGTTTCATTTCATGGAGAAAAATATATAAGTTTAAGTGTTTATTGAAAAAGAAATAAGTTTGCTTATAGTTTGAGTTTAGTTTATTTACTATAAGTTTAAAGAGAAAAAGTATAAGTTTAATTGGTATTAAGTTTGATTTCAAATGGTATTTAAGCTTTTGACAAAAATATTGGGTTTTCAATACTTCATGTATCTCACTAATAGTTATTTTTTTACATAGCATTGTTTGAGGGGGAGCTTTCCAAGCTCTTCTTCCTTTATTTGTTTAAATAACTTATATGTTTTGTCATCATCAAAAAGGGGGAGATTGTTGGCCCAAGGTTACAATCACCCATGATTAGTGTATTTTGATGATTACAAAACATATTAGTTATTTGTACTAATAATATTTGTTGTTTAAGTGTGTTTCAGGTTTCTATTCATTCTAGAAGTCTTCTCTCACTAATACAAGGATTTGGACTCAAGTCAACTCCAATTGGCTCAAGGAACAAGTGTTGAAGATCATATGAAGAAGTCTATTGAAGATCTTGAAGTCCTTAGAATATTGTAAGAATAGAATGTTAAAGTTTGAGTCTTGGTTATTTGGCTCTAGGATACACACACACAAAATTTGGTTTTGATAAAATTTGGTCTTGTTTTCATTTTCAAAATTTGGTTTCATGCCTTAGTAGAGATTTACATGAACCTAAGTTTTATAAAATAAATATCTTGTCTAGATCATGTATACATACTCCTACTAACATGTTACTCTAGTTTGTTTAAACCTAAAACAATTTTTCAAATTTTTCCAAGTTCAAAAACCTGCAGTTTTTCCCATTTCAGGCTGACCGGCCGACCGACCCGTCGACCGGCGCCACAGCCTGGACGTGCACGTCTGTGCACGTCCGTCGGTCGACCGCACCGGTCGACCGACCAAGAGCACACTGCTCTCTGGTTTTCTGAGTCGACCGGACCGGTTGACTGGAAGAAGGAAACTGTGTTTCCTCTTTTGGGACGGTCGACCGGACCGGTCGACCGAGAGCCAACGGCTCTTTGCAGCTGGGTTGGCGGTCGACCGGACCGGTCGACCGCCAGGCCTGCAACAATCCAACGGCTCTTTCCTCTTTGGGCTATTCTGAAAAACTGTTTTTCTTTTCTGCTTTAACAGATTTTTGGAGAGTTGTTGGGGAGCTTTTGCAGGTCAAATTAGGTGTAAAGAAATTGTTTTTAACCTATTTTCTAACCCTATAAATAGAGGAGAAGTCTCTCTTGCATATTACCTAGAAAAATCCTCAAGTTTGTGTTGTTTTCAAAAGAGAAAAGAAAAGAGTTTAAAGCCTTCATTCCAATTCTTTTAAAGGTTGTTTTTCAGTTGTGTTTGATTGTCTATATCACTCTACAACTGAAGTTTTCTCACCACACTTCATAGAGCCAAAAATCCTATACTCATTCTATAGTGAAGTTGTAATAGAAGTGAGAGTGTTTGTAAAAGAGTTTGAGAAAAAGTGTAGTGATCTTGTTGTGATCACTTTGTTCTTGTAATCTCTTTCCTTGTGGAGCAACCTCTTCGGTAGAGGTCCTTTGTACTCGGTGGAGCTCGGTGCTCGGTCTTCGGTAGACCAAATTGTAAAGGCGTCCTCGGTGGATAGTGGAAACCCTTCACGGAGGTGAAGGCGGGGAGTAGAGCGGTGGCTCGAACCTCGAAACAAATCACTTTGTTTGCGATTGCCTTTGCGTCTAATTCTTGCTTTACTTTTCAATAGCTCCTTATTGCTTTCTATTGCATACTTGTGATATTGTTTGAATCTCTTGTGATACTATTTGCTTGCTTGTAATTCTTGCCATATATCATTGTGTTCGCATCATTCTTCATATCATCCATTTCATACTTGTGTGTGCCAATCCCGTACTCATCCAACAAGAGCTTCACATAGCGCCTCAACCCATATCAAGGGGAATCAAGAGGAGTTAGTCCAGAGCCTCGCAAGGGGAATTCGGCTACACTTGTTGGATTGTACTAAGTTGAGCCTCACTTGTTTTTTAGGTTCCGCATTTAGAGTGTTAAAATTTTAAGATTAGCAATTACACCTATTCACCCCCCCTCTAGGTGTTTTTCACTACCGCCGTCTCGTCGTACTGTTTCAAGTACGCCTGTCCTGAACGGTTTCCCGCCATCGGTTGGTTGGGCTCTGCGGCCAAGACTATCGTTTCCTCCTCTGAGTCGGTCAGTGAAGGGATATCGGTCTCCGCTTCTCGAGAGGAGGCACCCACCACATTGTAGGATGAGGCTTTTGCCTTGCCTTTGGATTTCCTGTTGGTCACAGTAGTCCATTGCTGTTCATTGACAAGGTCAGGGTGGACCCACATAATTTCCCCTTGAGGTGTAGGAACGGGTACCAAGCCTTTCTCTTGCTGCTGGTGAGGGTCTGTGTTGACCACTCTCAGCTCTCCTTTTGGAATAGGAGTTACCCCCGCATGCGTTGGAGGTTGTCTCCCGAACTGGAGAACCGACGTCACATTAGCCGTCACCTTCTTCTGCTCTGGTCGGAGCTTTAACACCTCCGCGTCAATCAGAGCCTGAAGGATGTCCTTGAAGACGTAGCAGCTTTTGGTGGGGTGTCCCAACATCCTGTGATACATGCAGTAGTTAGGATTGTCGGTCTTGCCGACTTCCTCTGGGCGCCTAGCTTCAGGGAGCTTCAGTCGGTTGCTCTTGTTGAGTAGTTTAAAGAGCGAATCGACATGTTCCTCCTTGAAGGAATATTGCTTGTTGGCGCGTGGCTGGCTTGAAAAGCCACTCGCCTTGCCTGATTGAGGTTTGGCGGGAGATTTGGTCTCCGTTGCCAAATTATCCTTCCGCTTTGTTTGGAGGGATGTGTCCGGCGCACGCCTTGTCGACCTTTCTGGCCTAGGCTTACCTTCCTCCGCTCGGACGCGGGTGACAATCTCCTCAGCCTGTTCACCTTGTTGGACTAATTGCTTCCAGTTGCAGCTTTCAGCAACTCCTATTTGAGCAAGGAGTGAGGTTTGGAGATTGTGGCGGCATGTTTCCACCAGGGTGGCCTGGGTCATACCGCTTGGACACCGGAGTGCCATGTTCCGAAATCTTTCCACGAAAGATTTGACGGACTCCCTTTTCGCTGTTTGGTAGCCAAAAGGGTTGGCATTGTGACTTCGGAGTCATCCTCGAAGAAGCGTGTTAAGAAGAGCTTCTCCAAATCGCCCCAGTTCTTGATAGAACCTTCTGGGAGCTTCATAAACCATTCAAAGGCCAACCCTTTCAGGGTGCCGATGAACAGGCGTGCCAGGATGGCGTCATTATCTACTACATTCCTGGTTTGGGATTTGAAGTAGTGGATGTGCTGGTTGGGTGACCCCTTCCCATCAAAGGCTTGAAGAGTTGGAGCTTTGAACTTGGGCGGGTACGGAACCAAGTCCCATTCAGCCGGGTAGGGCCGGACCACTCCTACTTCCTGGAGGTCTTTGCGATTGGCAAGGGCCTCGAGGCGTCGCTCCAGTTGACTCATTCTTTTAACATGAGCCTTTCCTTGGTCTTGGTCGCCTTTTACTTGCGACGAGGACTTGGACGAGCCGGAAGTAGATCGCCGCGTCTCCTCAGAAGGTTCGGAAGATGAGCTTTCTCCCTTTTTCCTTTGCCCTTTGACTTTTTAGGAGGGGACCTCCTCCTGTCTTCGAGCAGCTGTGCAATCGCCTGCTTGAGGGAGTTGATGGATTCCTGCTGAGAAAGAATCATATCCATTTGTGCCTTCTGGATCTGCTCCAAACGTTTAGTCGTCTCCTCAGGAGTGCCTGTCATGTAGGCGGAGGTCTCCTTCTCGACGGAAGAGTTTGAAGCCCTTGATTCCGCTACGGCGGAGTGAGAATCATTAATGCCATGGCTAAGGCATTATAGTCAATTGGGAGAATGGCCCCAGTCCGGGTGCGAGTGTGTCGATACACCCCTTCCGGTTCAGAGTCAGACTCGGACTCGTCTGAGCTGACTGCAAGTTGTTTTCCCTTGCTCCTGCTTGTCATATTCGCAGTGAGCTCCGGGTACTCAACGTCAGAGAAGGTTCTCCTTCTGTGGGAGCGTCTTCTTTTAGCTGACGGAGGAATCAGGGTCAGCTGTCTGACTAAAGACTGCTGGTGTACGCCTGATCCGCAACGGCACTCAGAGAGCATATGGATGAGCCGTTGGCAGCAACACGACGAAGTGGCCTGATTGGCACTTCTTTTCTTCATCAGATAATCCCTCAAATCCATGGGAGGGGGATTGAAAAGATTAGCCTCGCAATGTCGAAGACGGGAGGCATCCATGTGCTGCACAGCCTGGACGCAAGCATCAGAGACGCGGTTCTTGCGCCGCAGCTGTTCAGCGCGCGTCTGGCGTCTCTGTTGAGACAAAACGCACCTGTCGCGTTGCTGTTTGGTGCGTCGGGGCAGAGATACTTGAGAGAGGATGGGTTGTTGAGCCCCACGCCTATGAGCTCGTGCCTCTTGCGCTTGACGAGGCGCAGAGGTCTCATCTTGGCATTTGGTGAGTTGGTCCTCAGAGGACCTAACTGAAGGAATCTCGCGTTTGGGGCGCCAAACGCGGACTTCACGTACTGGACGTGGCGCGGGCAAGGCACGAGATTGTACGTCGCGTCCAGCCTCAGTTGGACAACCAACGGTTCCAACTTGCAGCTGACGCGCACGTCTCCTCTGTCGACGCTCAGCGTTTCGATTGCGTCGAGGAGGTGGAGAGAGACCAACGACATCCTGATGCTGGACACCAGGGACTTTGACCACGCGGGTCTCCTGAGAGACGCTGACGCGGGTGTTCTGTACGACGCGGTTGGTCGCAAAGGCAGATGTGCCTGGAACCACGCGGGCCTTCTTAGAGGCGTTGGCGCGTGTACCTTGCTTGGCACAGTCGGCAGCAGGGGAGCTCGAGAAAGCCACAGATCGGGCCTCGAGGCCATTCCCCGTCGAGAACCCGGCGGCAGACGCGGGTCTTTGGGCTCTTGGAGCCGAAAGAGAGAAACTCTTCGTATTTCGCCTGGTCGAACTCGACAACGAGCGATTCGACCATCTTCCCCTTATAGTGGACGTCATCTTGCGCCACTATTTGCTCCTCAGTGACAAACGTAGTCCCCAGCGGAGTCGCCATCTCTTGTATGACCCGGGAAAAGGAGAAGACAGGGATTGCAGTAAAAGTTTTCCTTGAATCAAATGAAAAGGATTACCACAAAACTGTTCCTTCCGGTTACAAGGGAGGGAGAATATTGAATCTTGAATTCCCCTTTTGTTTAGTGCTGGGTTCTTCGTGTGGCGGTGGAGAGTGAATCTTGTTCTCCGTTGACCAGATGACCGTCCTTCAGGGATCTCCTCTTCGGCCGGTAGAAAGAGTGACACAGCTCTGTCTACCAAAACTCTAAAAGAGAAGGTAGGCGAAAGCTAGCTCGTACGCAGCGAACTTGCTGAAGAGTTGATCTGCTTCTTCTCTCTCTGTGTCGCCCTCTGTCTCTCTTCGTCCGATCGATTCTCTACTCTCCTCTTCATAGCAAACAGGGCTATTTATAGAGGTACTAGGGGTGAACGTGCCCCCTACAAACGCTCCACAATGAGGGCCAACTTCCCCGCTACATGGGCGGTAACTAACCCACGTGCCTGCTAAAGACACGCCACGATGGGGGCTGATTTCCCTTACGTGTAGGCAGTGATTGGTCCCTTAACCAAGGCGGTTATAACTGAGACGCGGGTGTCAGGCCGACGCGCCTTGATGCTGAGACGCGGGTGTCAGGCCGACGCGCCTTGATGCCGAGACGCGGGTGTCGAGCCAACGCGCCTTGATGCCGAGACGCGGGTGTCGAGCTAACGCGCCTTGATGCCGAGACGCGGGTGTCGAGCCAACGCGCCTTGATGCTGAGACGCGGGTGTCGAGCCAACGCGCCTTTATGCTGAGACGCGGGTGATAGTCCCTCGCGTCTAGAGCTTGAAACTTTGCTTTTCAATGGCTTGTCCTCCAGTAACTTTTGGACAGCCTACAACAATAAGTATACATACATATCTCTTAAACACAATTGAGTCCATATAAATAGATTTGCATTAAAGGCAAATGACTCAAGAGGTATACATGTATATCTTAAAGTTTGGCAAAATACACATATACATGAAATGAAAACACATGATCATAAATCAAATTCAAAAAGTGGGAATACAAGTTTAAAAATGTATGTATCATCAAAACCAAGCAATACAAGCACATTTCATGGGTTCAAATAAGCATTCAAGCACAAATATAAATAGATTTGTTTATGGCCCACGATATGTACAAGTATAAATCCTAGTGTTGACAAAAACTAACATATAAACTAATATTCAAATCATGAAGCATCAAATAAATTTTGAGAACACAAAAGAATTTATGATTGAAGAATAGTAAGATCATATGTATGTCTCATAAACTAATTTGAAGAACAAATAACTAGTTTAAATAGATTTTTGACAAACTAGTTAAAGATCCTTCAAATACATCAAATCATATGTTTTTCATGAATTATACTAAGTACATAAAAATTCAAGTACTCATAGTCCATAAAGCTCAAAATTATCTTGAAAAATAAAAGATGAGTGTTCAAAGGTTATGTAAATGGTATTTTCATGAAAATAGACAATGAAGCTTAAAATAGACATGAAATTATTTTTATCAAAACATAAAAATTCATTTTTCTTTCAAATAACTTCAAGGTATATGTATGGTATATCCAAAGCTAACAATATGCATACATATCCCAAGTATAAAAAGAGTATATTAAATGTATTTGCATGAAAGCAAGAGACTCCGGGTATACATGTATATTTATTAGATTTGAATTAAAAATACATATACATGAAGTAAAGCATAAAAATAGACAAAACATGTATAAAAGAGAATCATCAAAACTAGTCTATACATATGCATATAGTAGATACAAATGAGCATAAAGTTCAAATATATATGAGTCAATTGTAGTTCACTATTCATATATGTATAAATGCAGTTTGACACATTCTACATCTAAGCATGTAATACCACATGAAGCACACAAAAATATGAAACATGCTATATGATATATGAAATTAAAAGCATGTACATAAAAGTAGGAGTTTAGATATTGTTACCACTCCAAAGCTCCAAATATGGTGGTTGTCCCACCAAGCTTCCTTGATAGTGATGCATCTAAGATGTGCCCATAAAGTCCATTTGCATCCACTACCAAGGCACCGATCCTCTCACGTTTTGTGAGAGCCCTCACCTACATCAAAAGCAAATGGTGGGGGTTTTGGTACCCATATTTTCTTAGGTCCTTGGGGGTTAGTCTTGTAAGTGTTGACACTTAAAAAAGACAAGATTCTTATTGGTCCGAACAATGTCTAAACTTGTTGACATTTACAAAAGACAAGTGACAGACGAGCTGAAGACCAGTTTTCACCCATCTCCGAGGGACAAGGAAGCAACTTGGACTCCACTGATCCAGCAAGTAGACAGTGAACCCGGATTGTTTCTAAACAGACCTCAGCAGGTCTAAGGTGCTAACACTTAGCATCGCATGAGCCCAAAGGGATAGCCTCGCTTGAGAGGCTAATATCACCCAACTTCGCCTTGAAGCCATTCGAAGCCTCGCCAAGAAGCTAACTCGCAAACTTCGCCACAGAGGACTTCCAGCTCCGCCAAAGGGTTTCTTTCGGACTTCGCCAGAAGCTGCTTCTAAGCTCCGCTACGAGCTCAATGCGGACAGCTCCGCTATTGGTCTGCTATGGTCAACCTTTGACCAATCAAATCTCCGGATGAGATCGGATCCAATCAGATCAAATCCAATTAAGATCAAATCAGAGATCAAATTTGGCAGTTGATTGCCACAATCTCTTGACTCTTCTAAAACGAGTAAGAAGATCAGGGAAAATCCTCCAACGATATGGAAAGGATCAAAACAGATCGAGAAGGTCCACCGACCTGCCAATTCTAGCTTCGCAGAAGCTGATCTTAGCCTCGCAGCAAGGCTACTTTCCAGATTTAAACAGATTTGATTCAATCTGTTTCCATATTTTCAAGGGACGATTATACCCTTGCTCTCCCTATAAATAACCCGCCAGGGGTACAAGGAGAGGATATAGATCGATCGATCGAAGACAAAAAGAGGACTCCACAAGCAGAGGCTTCTTCACAAAGCACCGTGCGCTCTCGAATTCAGAGACCTTTTAGAGAATTGCTTTCTCTAGCCAGGGTGTTGATACCCTAACATCGTCCTTCTTCTCAAGGAATCTCCGGAACCAGGCGAGAAGGAATTCCTTATTGAAGGCGATTTTGAGAAGCAGCAAGAGGGTTCTACCAACCTTCTGTTCTCTGATTCCCCGAACCAGGCGAGAAGGGAATCTAATCGCTCGCATCGTCAAAGGGACAAAGTGGTCGCGCGCTGACCAGACTCCTATCGGCACACTTCTCCAGAATCTCTGAGGAGATCTACTTGTAATCTTTTTAAGAATACTTGTAATTTAGCTCCTCAAACTCTTTTTTGTAAGTTTTCCCTTTGCAAACATAATGGAAAACAAGATGGCGACTCCGCTGGGGATGAAATTCTCCACTGCCGAGAATCAAGTGTCGCAATGCGACGAACAGACCTTCGGGTCTAACTCTGAATTCAGAAAAGCCGGTGCAGCCAGAGCCTTTCTGGCTAAATCTTCAAGGAAAGTCTCTGCGGAGACTGAAAAGGTTCTCTACGAACCTACTGCGGTTATTTGGCGCAACAAGGAAGCACGTCCGCAGTCTGATTCCTTTACTTGTGAGAACTTGGTGGTTCAGTTCGATCAAGGAAGATTTGAAGAAGTCCTCTCTGGGGGTGGCCCAATGCTTCGAGCACGGAAGCATAGGAGGGTTTCCACGACCAAGGTTTCAAATCAGAAACCGGAAGCAGAATTCTGCCAACACCCCTCAGCCTCGTGTGTGGCTAATCAGGTTCCTTGCGAACCTAAGTCTCCTCTGCCAAGGCGGATATGGAAGCCTAAACAGAAGTCTCCGACCGAAGCTTCAGGCGTAGCTACGCCTAAACCGCGCCTCTCTCGCGAAGAAAAAGGCAAGATGCCTGTCTGCTCCAATCATAAAATCAAGACGGCAATCATACCGTCACCCAATTCAAGAGCAGCAATGCCTCGCGCCGGCCTCGTTCTCATGAGCGAAGCTACTGTACCACAGCGTACGCGCAGGGTTCGTGACCGCGAAGCTAAAGCCAAAGTACCATCTAAGGCCAATTGCCTTCGCAGCAGCATAGCGGGTAAAGCACCGCAGCGTGCTCCGCTCTCCAGTTCGTCAAGCGCTAAGCCCGCGCTTTGTGGCGAAGCTGGAACCAAAGCACTATTCAGTGCTAGTCCCTTCTGCAGGGATAAAAGAAACAGGACATCGTCCTATGTGCGACCCAAAAGAGCCTTTGCGCTCGATTGCAGAGACCCAACCGGGTCCGATCTGAGGAAATTGTTGACGGATAGACAAACCTCTTCCCCCTGTTGTCGACAAGTGGGATGTCAGCTGGTGACACTCCACTCGGTCCATTGCCGGCTGGGACCAATCCCCGCCACGCCTCCAAGACGACGGTCAGTTTTTGATCGACTATCGGTACAAGCCCCGATGAAGCATCGCAGAAGGAGTATCTTGCGAGATCTCCCCTCCGCATCCGTCAACATGACTGGGAGAGGGCGAGAGCTGCGCAGGGGAAGACAAACATCTGACGACACCCCCTACAGCTCCCCAGATCCAGATTACAGCCCAGGCTTAGGCGAAGTCTTGGTGCATGAAGAAGGTGTTTTCCGGAACACCAGATCCAGGGTGGCGATACCCTACACTTATGAACAGCCTTCTTCCTCGACGGCCCTAGCCTCGTCACAGCCCAGGAGATCACTCCAATCATCGGACGAAGAAGATGAAGATAGTGGGTATGCCTCTTCGGCGACAGTTAGCTCGGTGCGAACAGACAGAGCATCAGTCAATATGGCTGATAACGTCAACGACGATCTTCGTCGGCGCCTGGAAGCTCAGAAGCAAACTTCCAAGACTCAGCAAGAGGCTCTGGACAATATTCAACAGATGCTCGCTCAACTCCTCAATAACCGGAATAACAATGATGCCGGGAGCAATCACGATGAGGAGGAACATTTCAGCAATGAGCAGCCAAAGACGGAGAAATCCAAAGAGGGTTCTTCCTTAGACGCCGAAGTCCTTAAGGGCCTCCAGGCTCAAATCGCATCCCTAGCTCAGAGGGATGAATTAAAGAAGGTAGGGGCAGTCCGTCCTTATCCGCTGGAGTGGGATTCGGTGCCATATCCACCGAAGTTCAAACCGCCAACGCTGCATACCTATGATGGAAAGAGCTCGCCAAATCAGCACATCTACTATTTCCGGTCTCAGACTGGTAATGTTATAAGCAATGACGCCATCATGGCTAGGCTGTTCATTGGTACCTTAAAGGGGGTAGCATTTGACTGGTTCCGAAGTCTCCCTCCGGCTCTATCAACTCCTGGATCGACCTGGAAACTCGGTTCCTCTCTCGTTTCTATGAGGATGATACCGAAGTAACCATGGACAAGCTCCTCTCCACTGTGCAGAGGAAGGGCGAATCTGTCCGTGACTACATTGAACGGTTCAGAAACTTATCCTTGATGTGCCCAGCAGGGATGCCATTACCTATGCTCTTACAGACATGCAGACACAACTTTCTAGACCAAGTGGAAGTTCGCATGGGGGCTGTTAAAGCCCACACTTGGAAAGAATTGGTCGAACAAGCTGAGATAGCCGAGAAGTCGGCTAAAAAGTTCGAACCATCCGCCCCTAGAGGCAAGTGGGGGATGAACAACAAAGGGCGTGGCGACCTACCGCAATCTTCTCAAGCTAAAGGCAAAGAGACTATGTCTGTGGAGTTATCCGGAGATGTGCAGTCAAAAGCCAAGAAGAGCGGCTTCAACAATCAGGAACCCAAGTTCCCTCCAAAGCAGTACTCCTTCAAAGACGATCAGGTGGTCACGATATTCCATCTGCTCCACAAAGGGAACAAAATTAAGCTGCCAGATGCTCGGCGTCCCAATGAGATAGGGCGCACAAATGACCCTAAATACTGCCTCTACCATAGGATGATTCACCATCCTACTGACAAGTGTTATGTCCTCAAGGACAGAATACAAGCCCTGGTCGATGCCGGGGTTCTGACATTGAAGACGGAGCAGAAGAAAGTCACTGCCAATATGGTGACTCTTGAGTTCGGCAAAGCTCCGAAGGTCACAGTTCCTGACGGGACTTATTCCGTCCCTGCGCCACGGTTGGAAGTCAAGCATCTTCCAGCTACAGCTCAAAACAATAAGGGTCTTGTTCCCTTAACATTGGAGATAGGAGAAGTCATGTGGATACATCCAGACCTCGTCCAAGACGTACAGCGGGATCCAAAGCAGCCCAACTCAAAGGGCAAGTCTTGCAATGTCATCTCCATCCTGCCAGACGACGGCAATCTGACATCGGCTTCCCTCAGTGATTCAGAAGGAGAAAAACTTGCTTGCACGGCGCAAGCCGATGCGCCTCAACAGACGGGCACCCGATCCGAAAAATCATACTTGAGGCAGTATGAAAAGTCTACTGACGAGACACAACAGCAAACGACGTCAGTACAAATACCAGCATCCACTCCAATCCCAACCAAGGGAAAAGAGAGACCTAAGGAGGTACGATTCGACCACGTGTTGAAGAAACCACCAGGCCAAGGGTTTGATACGCCCTTTCGCTTTGACATATTGGCTCAGCTGGCCAATATCCCAGCTCGTATCACTATACACGAGCTCCTTCGCCTCTCGAAAGAAACAAGAGAAGCACTCAGGGATGCGCTAGCCAATTCAGAATCCTTTCTGACATGCATGCCTGAAATCCCTAACGACGACGTTCAGTCTCCTTGCCCAGAATGTCATCATGCACAATCAAAGGTGCCCGCTATTACATTCACGGCGGAAGATATGCTTCTCAAAGACAACAAGCACGATCGACCTCTGTACTACACCGGATATATCGGTTCAACGTGCATCGAGAGAATACAAGTCGATCCGGGGTCTGCACTCAGCATCATCCCCAAAAGGCTTCTCTACTTCCTCGGCATACCATTGTACAGGTTGTCCGCAACCACTACTACAATATACGGTTTTAACGCCGGAAGCAGTCATCCACTGGGGAAAATTCGACTCCGTTGCAGAATCGGGAGCCTGAAGTCAGAAGTGACATGCTATGTCATTGATGCTGACACATCATATAATCTGCTGCTGGGACGGCCATGGATCCATGCTAACTGGATCGTTCCCTCTACTCTGCACCAATGCTTCAAATATGTTGAAGATGACACGACAGTACGAACTGTCTTTGCTGAGAGGCAACCATTCAAAGGGGTGAAAAACTACTTCACTGACGCTCTCCTATATCAAGAGGCCGGTGGAGCACTTAAAGAATCGTTGCTGGACGATGATGAAAGTGGCAACGAGGCGGATTCAGAATCCGAAACAGGCATGCCAGCCATTCTGATTGGTGAACCAATTATAGCATGTCTCAATAATCCCCTATGTAATACTCCTTCAGAGGATGAAGGTGAATGGGTAATTAATGATAATATTTCTTTTGATTATCCTGCGAGTATTGGCTCGATTAAATCCATTACGGATGGCTCTCTGCATGTACCCATACATGAGCCAAGTGTGGCCAGCACATCTGTGGAAGCTATAGAGGGGGCCACACTGGTGATCCCTCCGTCCAAACAAGGTCAGTCGCCGATAATCTTCGGTAGAACCCAGCCACGGGGACCCACAACTGCAGATTCGAGCTCAGACTCAGACGCCCCACAGTTCTTCCATTATGCGCGGCCAGCGCGCCACATTATGAAGAAAATGGGGTACGACTTGAAGCATGGAGCAGGCCTGAATTTCGGGAAAGGAAGGCGCGGTTTGATGCGGAACCTTGTGCCTAAAGGGAAGCCTGCAAACTACTATGATAGTACACGCAGGGGGTTGGGTTACGTCACACCCACATCATCAGTAACAATTCAAGTCAAAGACGACGGGCCAATTCTATCACATTCGGCTTCATCCTCCGAGTGGGACTCCGATATCAGTATAGGAGGAATGTTCAAAGACCTCACTGTTAATATGACGTCGAGCAGTCAGTTGGAACCGCGGAGGCTACCGATGAAGAACCGTGGGCCCAGCAATCAACATCCAATGGGAAAAGCGGTTCGAGCTGCGCGAACCACCTACTGAAGACAAGGTGATGCAGGTCAATCTGGGAAGTCAAGATAACCCCAAACCCATCTTTATAAGTGAAAGCCTATCGCTTACGGAGAAGGAAGAATTGATAATACTCATAAAGGAGTATATAGATGTCTTCGCATGGAGCTACGAAGATATGCCCGGACTTGATCCACAGGTCGCTATGCACCGTCTGAACATCAAGCCCGACGTCAAGCCAGTCAAGCAGCAACAACGTCGGTTTCGCCCGAACATCATGGAAGCTATTGAAGCCGAAGTTCACAAGCTCATTGCATGTGGCTTCATCCGGGAGGAACAACATACAGATTGGGTAGCTAACATCGTCCCCGTCCTCAAGAAGAACGGGAAAATACGGATCTGCATCGACTACCGTGATCTCAATACGGCCTATCCTAAAGACGAATTCCCACTGCCCATCACCGACGTCATGATTGACAACACATGCGGGTTCGAAAGGATGTCTTTCATGGACGGCTTTTCAGGGTACAACCAGATTAAGATGTATCCCGATGACGAGAAGCATACTTCGTTCCGAACACCATTGGGGGTATACTGCTACACTATAATGCCCTTCGGACTGAAGAACGCCGGAGCAACCTACCAACGGGCAATGAGTACGATCTTCTGCGATCATCTCCGAAAAACGATGGAGTGCTATGTCGACGACATTGCCGTCAAAAGCCGCAACAAGAATGAACATCTTCGCGACCTGAGAACGATATTCGACATAATGCGGGCTCATCAGCTGAAAATGAATCCAACAAAGTCCTTTTTGGGAGTGTCAAGTGGCAAGTTCCTTGGGTTTATTGTCACATCAAAAGAGATTCATCTTGACCCAGTAAGGTCAAAGCTATTAAGAGCATGCATCCACCAAGGAACCTCAAGGAGCTTAGAGGCCTGCAAGGCAGGCTGGCTTATATTAGGAGATTCATCGCAAATCTCTCAGGTCGCTGTCAGCCGTTCACCCGACTCATGAAAAAGGGTGCTTCCTTCGTATGGGATCAAGCTTGCCAGGAAGCTTATGAAGACATCAAGAGGTACCTCACAAAACCTCCAGTCTTAGTGGCCCCTACATCAGGGAACCGTTCTTGCTTTATGTAAAAGCTCTGGACTACTCCCTCGGTGCCCTCCTCGCTCAAAAGGACGACAATGGCCACGAGCAGGCCATTTATTATCTGAGCAAAACTCTCATAGGAGCGGAATCTCGCTACAACCCTATTGAGAAAGAGTGTTTAGCTCTCGTCTTCGCTGTTCAGAAGACACGACATTATTTGGTCGGCCAGACCATACATGTCATCTCCAGAGTAAACCCATTGCGTCTTCTTATGACGAAGCCAGGATCATTGAATTCAAGATTGGCTAAGTGGGCACTTTTATTGTCTCAATACGACATGATCTTCACGCCTCAGAAGGCGGTTAAAGGCCAGGCCCTTGCAGAGTTCTTGGCTGCTCATCCAGTTCCGGAACACTCAAAGCTCCACGAAGATATCCCTGATGAGGTCTTTGAGTCTAATGCAACCTCAGAAGAGGAAGTATGGCAGATGTTCTTTGATGGAGCATCGCGAATGGGCCCTAAAGGCAAGATTATTGCCGGAGTGGGGGTTTGTTTATCTCCCCACAGAATCATGTCTTGCCCAGAGCATTTTCTCTGACAGAATCGTGCTCCAACAATGTAGCAGAATACAATGCTCTGCTCATTGGTCTTCAGCTCGCTCATGGAATGGGGGTTCGCTACCTCGAAGCTTATGGCGATTCAAAGCTGATCATCAATCAGGTTAAAGGCGAATATGAAGTCCGCCATGAGGACTTGGTGCCTTATTACCATACAGCCCTCGAGTTGGCTAACCTATTTGAAGGTTTCTACATCGGGCACGTGTCCCGATCTCAGAATACCAAGGCGGACGCTCTCGCTGCATTAGCGACGACGCTAGCCTTGCCAGCCGACACCGAGTATCATCTCACAGTCGCGACTCGACATCTTGTATGCTCCAAGCACATGCTAAGAACTCGAGAAGTCTATAATGTCTCCACGGATCTTGAGCCGAGAGATTGGCGCTTTCCTCTCATCGACTATGCTTTGCACGGTCTGCTTCCTGACGATCCTAAAGAAGCGGCGTCCGTCAGACGAAGGTCTCTCCGTTTCTACTACGATCCGACTCTGAAGACACTTTACCGTCGTTCATATGACGGTCTCCTCCTCCGTTGCCTTTCCAATTCAGAGGCACAAGAAGCGCTCCAAGAAGCGCACGACGGTACTTGTGGAGCTCATCAGCCAGGTCCAAAACTTAAGGACAGGTTGCACAGGCTTGGATACTACTGGCCAACTATGATAGCCGACGCCATCCAATATGCGCGAAGGTGTAAGGCATGTCAAATCCATGCGGACTTCATACACCAGCCTTCGGAGTTACTCCACCCTACTGTTGCTTCATGGCCATTTGAAGCATGGGGAATAGATGTCGTAGGGCCAATCAGCCCCTCTTCGGCAAGAGGTCACCGGTTTATCCTTGCAATAACCGACTACTTTTCAAAGTGGGCAGAAGCTATACCACTGCTTGAAGTCAAAACCTCTAATGTGGTTAACTTCATCAAGCACCATGTCATTCATCGATTTGGTGTCCCTAGGCGGATCATCCATGACAATGGTCCCCAATTCATAAGTCAGGTATTCTATCGATTCTGCGATAAATACCGAATTCAGAATGTGGCTTCAACTGCCTATAATCCCGCCGCTAACGGCTTGGCGGAAGCATTCAACAAAACGATCATCAAGCTACTCAAGAAATTCGTCTCCTCGAACAAGCGAGATTGGGACGAAAAGCTTGGTGAATGTCTTTGGGCCTACCGAACCACGGTTCGGACACCGACAGGTAATACGCCTTTTTCCCTGGTATATGGGTGCGAAGCAGTCATCCCGTTGGAAATCCAGATGCCATCATTGCGAGTCGCTCTGACCACCAAGAGCACATCAGAGGACAATGATCGCCTACGTCTTCAAGAGCTCGAAGCCCTGGACGAGAAGCGGCTCCAAGCGCAGCAACACATTGAGCTGTATTAGGCTCGAATGTCAAAAGCCTTCAATAAGAAGGTCAAGCAGAGAATCTTCCAGAAAGGAGACCTGATCTTAGCCGTCAGACGACCGATGATTATGACGCACAAGACCAAAGGCAAATTTCAGCCTAAATGGGAAGGACCGTTTGTGATAGAAACAGTCTATTCAAACGGAGCATACCGCCTCACGACTGCAGAGGGCGACCTACTCATGATGCCGATCAATGGCAAGTTCTTAAAGAAGTATTATCCTTAATCAAGGATCCTTCTCATGATCAAGTTAACATTACACCTCTGATCAAGACCTTCGTGTGCAAAGTACACACAAAGAGAGCCTTTCTCTTCCTCCAAGTGAGATCATATAGCCATAAACCAACAGGAACCTGGCCGTGCACCGGTTATTCTAAAGGAGAATCAGGGTTATGCAGACATTAACCCGATAATCCAATATCCTTTAACGATTAAGGATAGAGGAAAATGTTGGCCTGTAAGCCCAACATAAGTCCTCGACAACTCATCATGCTGAGGGAAAAAGCATGGCTATCCCAATTCAAACGGTAGTTGGTAAAGGCATATCAAACCTGTTGACAGCTGGGGGTTTGCTAAAAATCCTAAGGGACCTGTTCCCGTTTGATTCCCTCGTTTCTCCCCCTGAAAATGAGACCTCCAAAATCACTTACCAATTCTCATCCATAGAATGGTAAGACCACATACACATTTCGCTGTTACGTTAACACTAAACCTATGACAGCAATTCCCTCGTTTCTCCCCGTGAGAGCGAGACTTCCAAAGTCACTTACCAATTCTCGTCCATAGAATAGTAAGTCCTCATATACACTTCGCTGTTACGTTAACACTAAACCTATGACAGTGATTCCCTCGTTTCTCCCCGTGAAAACGAGAACTTTTCCCAAACTCCATTACAACCTTGAGCTTAGTGGCGTCTCAATCGGTTATGTCATTGCGACCTCTGAACCAGCAGACAGCTAAGTCTCAACCTTAAGCCCTGTTGACATTTACAAAAGACAGGTCTCGATACTTATTGACATTTATAAAAGATAAGTATCACCAATTTTGAAGCTTGGTGGCGTCTCAATCGGTTATGTCATTGCGACCTCTGAACCAGCAGACAGCTAAGTCTCAATTCCGAGCCCTGTTGACATTTACAAAAGACAGGTCTCGATACTCGTTGACATTTACAAAAGACGAGTATCACCAATTTTGAAGCTTGGTGGCGTCTCAATCGGTTATGTCATTGCGACCTCTGAACCAGCAGACAGCTAAGTCTCAATTCCGAGCCCTGTTGACATTTACAAAAGACAGGTCTCGATACTCGTTGACATTTACAAAAGACGAGTATCACCAATTTTGAAGCTTGGTGGCGTCTCAATCGGTTATGTCATTGCGACCTCTGAACCAGCAGACAGCCGAGTCTCAATCCCGAGCCCTATTGACATTTACAAAAGACAGGTCTCGATACTCGTTGACATTTACAAAAGACGAGTATCACCAACCTTGAGCTTGGTGGCGTCTCATTCGGTTATGTCATTGCGACCTCTGAACCAGCAGACAGCTAAGTCTCAATTCCGAGCCCTGTTGACATTTACAAAAGACAGGTCTCGATACTCGTTGACATTTACAAAAGACGAGTATCACCAATTTTTGAAGCTTGGTGGCGTCTCAACCAGTTATGTCATCGCGACCTCTGAACTGACAGATAGCCAAGTCTCATTATCCAACACAACAAGAACTATGTTCTCAAGGAATTGCACTACAATTCAGAATCGCAATTCAAAAAGAAGAACAAGATTGAAGATTCGACAAAAGAAGAAAGAATTTCATTCATTTCAAGAGGATAAAGTACATGGAGCTACAAGCGTACACTGTACGATCTGAGCCGCTCTCCGAGGGTGTTTAGCCTCGTCTTCCTGTCATCAGCAGCCTGGGCAAGCGCTTGTGACTTCAGCTCAGCCTCACTGAAATCTTCCGCCTGAGCCAGACGAGCTTCGGCCTCCGCCAAAGTTGCCTCTGTGACAACCCCTACCGCTCAAGCTCTTCACTCTGAGCTTTGAGCTGTTCAAGCCGCGCAGTTTCCTCAAGACGCACCGGTATGGCCTTGGATAAGAGGAGATTTGCTTTCCTAATCATTTCCTCAGCCTTCGCAAGCTTATCCTCAGCGCCAAGAAGAGCACTAGTGGAGGCGTCAATTGCACTTCCAACATCCGCTTGCCTTGTTTCCAAGGATTTCAAGTCAGAAGAGAGAGCCTTAGCAGCCTCTTGAGCGGCAAGCCGGGTTTCGTGCTTTTGAGCAATGAGAAGCGCGAGCCGGTCATCAACTAAAGACTCCGGGTCCGAACGGTGGAGGCGGCGCCATTCCTCCGCATCCTTCTCAAATTCATCCACCAGGAGCTCCAAAGCAGTGGCCTGGTGATACCCCTCAAAGTCCCGAATACTCTCAATATCACGGGAGAGGACCCCCTTTAACCTTGAGAATGGCATAGTTGAGCCCTTCAGAACCAGGTCGATAGTTCGCCCTAAGACTTTATAAAAGTTATCGACCAGGTCACCGATGTAATCGTTCTCGACCTCAGCCACTTCCGGTAAAGAGGCAACCTCGGAATAGTCCACCAGCCTGGTCGACGCCGTCGCAGAAGAAGCAGCGGGGGCACTGACAGCAGCCGGACAAGCCGAGGGCGATCTCTGCGGAGTCCTCATCGAGACCAGAACGCCAGCCATCGCGGAAGAAGGACTAGCAACACCTCCTGAGCAGCAGGCTCAACACCAGGGTTGGAGAAGTAGGGCTTGTGATCACCCTCAGCTCCACACTCGGCAAAATTGTCGGCACCCCACTCATTGATACAGTTGGGAGCGAGGACACCTCCGGGACTGCCGCCTCCGTAACTTCTGGCCTTTCGGCTGACTTGGGCCGATAAGAAGGCAGGTCGCCATACAGCGCGTCCAACATAGCAGCATCCGCCGCGGTCGGAGCGCTCGCATCACCCCTTGACTCTTCAGGGAAATCACCTGGTTCCCTCGAAGCTGATGCATCTTGAGGCCGAACACCTGCAACAAAACCATGACCAAGAGGGAGATACAATAAACAGAAGAAGCCAAGAGGTCGTCATCATACCTAAGACTGATGTCGCCTCAAAACTCTCGTCACCCGTATCAGTCTCCAGGCGCTCCATCGGAAAATTCTTGCCAGAATCAGCACGAATAGCCGGCCCGCTTTCGTTCGCCGAATAGCCGTGGACCACCCGATAGAGCTTGATGCCACAGGACTTCCTTTGGAAGTCCAGCGCCCGAGGGACCAATGTCGGCTGCATCACCTCCGGACTCCTCCGAGTGAGTAAAGGAACCAACAGCAGTCTCATAAGCGAATAGGGGATCATAATGTTCCCCTTGCTCCCCAACCGCCTCAGCTCCTGCAACAAGAAGCAAATAATGAGTTATTTGGGATACACCAAAGGCGTATTATATGGATGGGGTTAATCTTACCCAGACCCGGAGCAAATTCACCGCTAGTTGGTTCAGCGACCGACGGTTCAGCCGCTAATGGGGCAGCAAGGGAATCACTGCAGAGGGACGGTCCTCCGCCACAATTGTAGGAGCTTGGCGACGGGGCTTCTTCGCCAATGACCTCCTGCGGGAATCACTCCCACGCTTCCTCTTGAAGTGGACGTCAGAATCCTCTTCTTTCACTTCTCCCGCACGTCGTGGGGAAGATGTCCCCACCACACCAGAGCCAGCCGCATGAGTATCAACTCCCATCCCCGCCTCGAAGCGAGGAATCCCTGCATCAGAAGCCTCGCTATCATCTACAGCGATGAACTCCTCCAAGCCCCGTTTGCCTTCCTTTCTCTCAGAAGCCTTCTGCTTCAGTCGATGAGAGATTAACTTCACACCCGAACGGTTGGCATTGAACCCAGGAGGTGTGGAGTTGGAAGCCGCATACCACTGGCAAAAGCACAGGGTCGTCAGAAGGTTGGGATCCTTCAACGGCGTGCGCAGCCACGCCCCAGTGCCGCCCGCAGTAAAGAATCGCCAGGCACGGGCCCCATCGATGAGACTCCCCATGAAGGCTAAATCGAGATTGGGGTTGCCCACATACAGCTGGTCGTACCCAAACTGTCGAGCAAACCGGCTTGGGATGTAAGGTTCTAAATAGCAGACATCCCCGCTTCTATACAATAAATGTGAGGGCCGGATGCTGACCAGCCACTCAAAAACCCCCCGGCTCATGGTAGACCGTCCCGACTCCGCATCTCAGAATTCCTCGTCGTATCCTGCGCCCCGAATGCGAGGAAAACAGCGGAATAGGTTGTAAGCGTCATGACGACGCACTAACTTGCGGGCCTCAGCCACGTAGGTCTTCAGCCAGGAACACCCTTCGAATCGGCAGAGAAGAGCCATTCGAACACCTTGCGGAGGGTCCTCTCCAGCTTCAATCAAAGAAGGGCAGTGCAGGCAAACCACGCCATTAAGTAAGTGTATGGCAGACCCACCCTAGGATGGGTCCATCACAAGGCAGGATGGCACTCTTCCCACGCCTCGTCGCCGGTGGCCTGTAGAAAGCCTCCGTTAATGCGCGAAGGCCTCTTTGAATACAGCACACCATGGCCGGAAGGAGACCCAGACGGTGGCCATGGACCAAGCGAACGGCAGGCAGCAAAACATTCGGGTGGACGATGTCACCCGAGGAGGATGGCACTACGCATTTCTTCAACCAGACGGTTAAGAAACCAGCCAACAGTGCCTTCCGGGACATCGGCTGATGAGCCTGATGGTGAAAGCTCCGAAGGACATCACCCTTCTTATAGGGACCATCGTCTTCTGTCATGACAATATCCCTTTGGAGGCATACCTCCATCCGTTCAAAAATGTCGCCATCTGTAACTCCACAATGAGCTGCCTCAGGAGCATTCTTCATATCTGGGAATAGGTAACTCCCCCAGTTCTTCAAGCTCTTCGAGCTACCCTTGCTGCCACCATGGATGCTAGAACAAATGTGCAAATGGCACATTAACTCCCGATAAGTCTCAAATAAAGCAGGCTCCTGCTTCTCCAGCAGAGCCAACTCCGTCTCGCATGGAAAGTACTCTTCATACGGGAGAGACCCGAAAGGCAGGGCAGAGATTTCCCTCATCTCATGCAAGGTCATGCCCAACTCGCCAATTGGGGTGAAGAAGGTCCCCGAAGCTGGGCAATACAACTCAAGGATGGCGTAGAAGCACGCCACCTTCATATCAATGCCGTAGCAGGTCGCCCTTACGGCCTCATAGAGGTTTAACCTCTCCAAGTCCTCCTCGAAGTGAGCGAGGATATAGTTGGTCAAGTCCGCCCACCATGTCTTTGGGGGATGAACCCAACCAGGAGTCCTGAAGTCAGTGGCAGGATAATTCCCGTCAACTACGCAGAATTGGGTGCCAAAGGTCTGCGCCACAGCCGGATTCTCTCCTACCGGAAGCTCCCGTGACACGTTTCCAGGATATAGGCCTATTATGTTGTGAGGAGGGCCCGCCCTTGAAAAAGGAGACTGAGACTGAGATTTCAATCTCCCGACGTGGACGGACTCGACACTTCGGCTCACGCCCCATGCCATCTTCCGAGCCTGAGTTACACACTCAAAAGAAGACAAAGGAAAGTGCCGCTTGTTAGACGGAAGATAAAACTTCTCGCCATCCAACTCGAAGATCCACTGTCCCTCGCCTGCCTGCAATTGGCGATCAGGATCGGACACGGCATCTCCGAACATGAAATTGGGCTTTTTATAAGTCCGACGGTCGATGTCTTCGAGAGGAGCGGTGGTTAGAATACTCCTCATGGTGAGCAGGTCACCACCATGGATAAGCGTGTCCCGGACGACGGAACTTCGCTCACTAAAGAGAGAAGCCTGGCCATAGAATTGAAGGCTGATGCTGCCATCCGCTCAGCTGGTCATCCCAAACAGACTATTCAAGGGACCAGGGGTGCAGGGCACTGTAAGAAAGAAAAGGGAAGAGAACTATGATTAGTTCAACAGTCAAGCGGACATGGAGATATAAGATTCGCTAAGGCATAGCCTCGCCCCGTGAGCAAGGCCAGTAAGGCGACAGCCTCGATAAAGCTTGATCTCGCAGACAAATCTGCATTTTGCAGAAAACGTCTAAATACCAACTTCGCTTAAGCAGGAAGTGATATAGCCCTAAGGGCTGACGTCATCAAGAGGGCATTATGGTCAAGAGTCATCCTTCGTGGCCATGACTGAAGAGACAGACCTGAGTCCTGTTCCTCAAACAAGACGAAGACAGCCCAAGTAATGGCTTCGTACGGAAGCCTAAAGAAGAACTGTTCAGTTCTTAATTCCCTGTACAAAGAAGATAGGGAAATTCAGGGAAACGAGTTCCCTAACGAGGACAGATCATATTCGATCGTCCTGATAAGCCAAATACCGGCTTTAAAAGAAAGAGACCGCAGTCTCTAATTAGGAGAGAAAGTCTCTTACCGGCGATTGGTCGCTCGATGATCAGAGGAGGAGGACCCTCCGTTGCAGAAATCGCCACTTCTTTCCCGCTCGTCTTTTGGGCGCCATTGAAGAGCTGCAAGAGTTCTCAAAGTTCTCTGAACGAAGAAGGAAGAGGGAGAGGGAAAGTCAAGAAATTTCTCTGAAAAAGGAGATCTTTTCCTGTTCAGCCCGATCGGGCTTTTATAGGCCAATCAGCGCCTGAAACGAGGCCTTGAAAAGGCGTACGCCGCCGTTTCGAATTAATTCGAAACGCCACCCGAAGCGCCTTCCCGAGAAGCGCTGCTTCGATCCCACTAAGGGTTAACTTCGCCCTGGCTTAAAATGCGGACTTCGCGCAATCCTTCAGGGACTTCGCCAAAAGGCTTATCTTAGCCCCTTAAAAAGGCGCTGTTCGCGGACATACCAGTTTCGCGAAGTTCATTCAAAGAAGGGACTATGCCCTTAACTCCGCATACAGTTTAGCCCGCTATGGCCAAACTTTCAATGAAAGTAAGCAAAAATAGAGGATCAGAAGATGAACTTTCATTGATTTAAAAGGAAGGGTACATTGATATTACATCAAAGTTGTGTTTCATAAACACATTCAGTGGCTCGACAGGGTCATTTGCGCAAAAGGCATACAAGAGGTTTTATCTGCTTCTAAGTCAGACCGGCTGGACACGAAAGGCCTTCCTCCTGCACAAGGCTGTAACCAGTTGTGTCACGGAGACACGGCCATAATTCTCCACAAAAATGGCAGATTTTGCCACTAGAAAGCGAGGTCATCTTTGTTGAAGCCTGGCAATAAAACTTATCGCCGCCAACACGTCAGACCACCTATAATGGGAATTGGCAGTGATGTCAGTGGTCCGACAGGTGTGATGCCTGCTCTCCCGAAGTGGATCGTCCCCGACAAAGGCCACCAAAGTTGAAAGTTGGCAATGATGCCAGTGATCTCACAGGTGACGCCCACTACCCTGAAGCGGATCATCTCCGGATAAGCGGCTACCAGCCTCACCTCAGAACGAATCATCTCGTATAAGAGGCTGCCAATAGCCTCTGGGACACGCACCCGCTGCCCCGAATTGTTCCTCCTGTTAAAAGTAAAGCTTCAACCAGGGAAGCATAAGGCAATTTTATGGTTCCTTCCATCAAGTCACAAGATTGGCGAACATAGCCCACTGCAAGGCAAATCAGAACAGATTAGCAACTAAGCACAGGAGAGGCTACAAAAGAACTAAGCCAAATCTTTTGGTCGAAGAGATCCAGTTTCAGTAAAGCAGAGGATAAGCCTTGCTTACACGGCACTGATGAGCTGGCTCAGCAAACGCCAAGTCCTAGCCTCGCCTATATGGCTAAGCCAGACTGATCCTATGGGACACAGTCTTAGCTTCACCTATATGGCAAGACTGGCTCAATCTTGAAGATACCAAGTCCCAAGTTCTGCCTGTGCAGCGGACTTAACATGCAGTGATCTTTTTCTGATCAAGTCAAGATGATAGCTTCACTGGGAAGCTATGCCAAAATCCTTCTCTGTAGATCAGTTAAATAGAGAACAAGGGAAGCTAATCCCTGAAGCAGCTGCTAAAGATGAATCAAGGGAGATGAATTCCCTAAAATCGGTAAAGTCGTTGAACGATCAAGACTTACCGGTCCTTGGCCGGGTAATAACCAGAGTGGGCATTCCCACTAATTCAGAGATCTGAGTATCTCTTTCTAAACCAAGAGAAGAGAAGAGAGGCAAAGCACTTCTCTTCAAAGGACTTCAAGTGTCCTATTTATAGGCCCCATGGCCTGAGCGCTGCCGCCTCAAGCGTGGAAGCACGAGCGCATTTAAGGCATTTATTGCGCCTTGTGAAAAGGGACGGTTTCCCTTGGAACCGCGCGAAGGGAGAAAACGTCTCCCTCATAAAAGGCACTTATGGGGCCTTGAAGAAAAGGAATATCCTCCCTTGGAAACGTGCAAATCGGAGAATATCTTCCCGGTCAGCGCAAGAGAAGGAGAAAATCTTCCTTGAAAATCGACCCACGGCGGTTGATCTCGGGAAAGCGACATGCGCTCCCAAGCGAACATATTTTCGGAAGCCCAGACGCGGGGCTACCCGCACGCGAAGCTATTCAGAGGCACGAACCTGTGCAATTCTTCGGCAAACATCCCAAAGCAGGATTTAAAGCGAAGCTGAACTCAACCATCATGGCGACGTTCATTCACCATCAATCAAAGCAGTTCAAAGTATTTCAAAGTCTGAGCCATTGCAGACTTCTGAAAACTTTGAAGGGGGTCTTGTTGACACTTAAAAAAGACAAGATCTTATTGGTCCGAACAATGTCTAAACTTGTTGACATTTACAAAAGACAAGTGACAGACGAGCTGAAGACCAGTTTTCACCCATCCGAGGGACAAGGAAGCAACTTGGACTCCACTGATCCAGCAAGCAGACAGTGAACCCGGATTGTTTCTAAACAGACCTCAGCAGGTCTAAGGTGCTAACACTTAGCATCGCATGAGCCCAAAGGGATAACCTCGCTTGAGAGGCTAATATCACCCAACTTCGCCTTGAAGCCATTCGAAGCCTCGCCAAGAAGCTAACTCGCAAACTCGCCACAGAGGACTTCCAGCTCCGCCAAAGGTTTCTTTCGGACTTCGCCAGAAGCTGCTTCTAAGCTCCGCTACGAGCTCAATGCGGACAGCTCCGCTATTGGTCTGCTATGGTCAACCTTTGACCAATCAAATCTCCGGATGAGATCGGATCCAATCAGATCAAATTCAATTAAGATCAAATCAGAGATCAAATTTGGCAGTTGATTGCCACAATCTCTTGACTCTTCTAAAACGAGTAAGAAGATCAGGAAAAATCCTCCAACGATATGGAAAGGATCAAAAAGATCGAGAAGGTCCACCGACCTGCCAATTCTAGCTTCGCAGAAGCTGATCTTAGCTTCGCAGCAAGGCTACTTTCCAGATTTAAACAGATTTGATTCAATCTGTTTCCATATTTTCAAGGGACGATTATACCCTTGCTCTCCCTATAAATAACCCGCCAGGGGTACAAGGAGAGGATATAGATCGATCGATCGAAGACAAAAAGAGGACTCCACAAGCAGAGGCTTCTTCACAAAGCACCGTGCGCTCTCAATTCAGAGACCTTTTAGAGAATTGCTTTCTCTAGCCAGGATGTTGATACCCTAACATCGTCCTTCTTCTCAAGGAATCTCCGGAACCAGGCGAGAAGAAATTCCTTATTGAAGGCGATTTTAAGAAGCAGCAAGAGGGTTCTACCAACCTTCTGTTCTCTGATTCCCCGAACCAGGCGAGAAGGGAATCTATTCGCTCGCATCGTCAAAGGGACAAAGTGGTCGCGCGCTGACCAGACTCCTATCGGCACACTTCTCCAGAATCTCTGAGGAGATCTACTTGTAATCTTTTTAAGAATACTTGTAATTTAGCTCCTCAAACTCTTTTTGTAAGTTTTTCCCTTTGCAAACATAATGGAAAACAATAATCAAGTGTATATCTCATATAATCTACCACCCAATCATGGTTCAAGTTTTAAATGATTTTCACTTGTAAAGCATACATGAACATGATCTCCCTTCCAACCGCCCTTGGATGGTAGGGGTTTTCAAAAATATATTTAAAAATAAGCTTAGTTTGAAAAACTCTACCAAAATGAAGAATACCGTAACTAGTTATAAATAGAAAGTTTTGTTAACTAGTACGAAATTCTCCAAGCAAGGAATAAAAAAAAATAATTTTTCATAAAACACATGTAAATCACATAGCACTTAAAACACTCTAATATTCAATTAGGCATAAATATGACTCATGAAAACATGAGCAAAATATAAATATGAGTGTATAAATAAAATGTGAAGAACATGATCATGAAAATATACAATTTAGCTCAATATTCCTTTAAACAAGAAAACACGAAAATCATTAGAACTTATTTAATCTTCAAGGTATATGTATGTCCTATGCAAACTAAAGTATACATACATATCCAAAACACAACGAGTCCACAAAGTATATGCATTAAGGCACGTGGCTCAAAAAGGATAAACATGTATATCTAATAGTTTGGACAAGATAGACATATACATGAAATTAAACAATTAAACACAAAATCAAGAAAAACTAAATTTTCACCAAAACAAATTTCATTTCAAGGTATATGTATGAATTGTCAATACAATAAGTATACATACATATCCCTAAACACAATTGAGTCCATATATAGATTTGCATGAAAGGCAAATGACTCAAGGGGTATACATGTATATCTTAGAGTTTGGCAATACAAACATATACATGAAGCGAAACACACAATCATAAAACAAATTCAAAAATAGGAATACAGTTTAAAATATATGAATCATCAAAACTAGACTATACTATCACATCTAATGGGTTCAAATAAGCGTTCAAGCACAAATATATATAGATTTATTTGTGGCCCACTATATGTACAAGTATAAATCTTCTAGTTTTAATGAAAACTAACATCTAAACAAGTAATCTTAACACGAAGCATCAAAACACGATAAAAATCATCATGATAAACAAAAACATGATTATTATGAATATCCACATGTTATTAGATTTATGATGTACATGATAGCTAATCAAATACGAGAACACAAAATAATTATCCATATAAAACATGGGTGTCTCAAATACTATACATGTATGTCAAGAATCTAATTTACATGGCATTTTCATATTAATCACTAAACAATGAAACATGCTATGAAAGATAAACATGGAAAGCATGTAAACAATAAACAAGGAGTTAGAGATTCGATACCAAAACCAATGAGGGCACCGCTCTAGTTCTCCAAAACAAAGGTGGTCCTCTCCACCAAACCTTCCCTTGAAAGTGATGCATCCATTTGATTTCCATGAAGCTCGGAACGCATCCACTCCAAGGTGCCATCACTCTCACGTCATGTGAGAGCCCACCTCTACATCAAAAACACGAGGGGTGGTCTTTGGTACCCATACTCTTTTGGATCCATGGGGGTTAGTACCTTCTCTAACCCAAACAAAATTCTTTGCTAAATTTGAAGTATGTAACCTATCAAAGCAAAATTTAGCAAGGTGGCCCTTACGTCCACAATGTGTACGTGTACACATGAGCATACATGTGAGAAGTGTGTCCGTGAGGAGCATGTGTATGCCGTGTAGGGTGTGCATGAATAGAAGGAACTTATTTCTTTCGAAACAAAGATTCCAAGCGTGTATGGCCCACTACACATTGGCTCAAAGTGGAGCCCAAACAATCTACACTCTTCTTAATCATGAAAATATCTTGTTCAATTAAAGAAGAGGTGGCACATGCAATAGGTAGACTAGATGAAGAAGCTACACTAGCATGACAAACATGTGCATCTATATTATTTTGCAAAACAATATTTTTCTTTAAACACACATCCAAATCATTTGAAATAGAAATAATTTTATTTTTCAAAGCAACATTTTCTTTTAAAACAAAATCGACTTTAGAAGACAAGTTTTCATTTTTCTTCAAAGTGGCATGGCAATCATTTTTAGATTTTAAAAATTCATTTTCTTTAAGTGCAAGTTCAAGTTGAGATTTTAATGAATCCCTTTCATTATAAACCTCAACCTTCTCTTGCAAAACACAATCAAGTCTAGAATGCAAACTTTTATTTTCTTTTTCAAGTTCTAGACTTTTCTTTTTCAAAAATTTATATTTTTCTATTAATTTTTCACACACAATGGAAAGTTCTTCATTCAAAGCATGGGCATCATAATTATCATTTGAAGAACTAGCACAATCATCATTATCTAAGTGGGGTTCCGAATGTACCTCAAGGGAGTCATTCCCTTGGACCATGAAGCATTGTGAATCGGATTCTCCACTAGATTCTTCCTCTTGTTGATTTGGCAATTGAAGCTCGGAGGTGGTGGTGGTTGTCAACTTGTTCCACACTACAAAAGCGGAATCAAAATTAGAAACATGCATAAGATATTCTTTTGAAAGCGTGCTTCTAATGGCCTCAAGGACTTGTGCATTGGCCCCTATATGATTGCTATCACTAAGGAAGGATTCCTTGGTAATGGCAAGGTAAACTTTATGACCTAGGGTTTGTAAATAAATAGTCATTCTAATCTTCCAAACATGAATGTTGGAAGGGTCAAACATAGGTGGGGTCATGAAAGCCATGAAAAACTATATGTGTGCAAACAAGCAAATGCAAACAATAGATTAGCAAGCAAATGGATCTCACTCCTAGGATGTTAAGCCTAAGTATCAGGAGCACTAGCTCTGATACCAATTGAAAAACACCTAGAGGGGGGGGTGAATAGGTATAAGTGCTAATCTAGAACTAAATGCAAAACTAAGTGCGCTAAATGTGGAAGCTAATGCAATTCTTGCACAAACTTAATACAACACAACAAGTGTAGCCGAATTCCCCGTGAAGGGCTCTGGACTAACTCCTCTTGATTCCCCTTGAATGGGTGAGGTGCTATGTGAAGCTCTTGTTGGTTAAGTATAAGTTAGGCACACACAATCAAGCCAAGCATATAAGGATGAATAGCAATAAGAAATAATGCAAGACAACACAAGCAATGAATGGTATGACAATATGAAGAATGATGCTTTGCACAAATGTAAAGAGAGAGAGAGTTAGAGAGACAAGTGGATCAAACGCAAAGGCCAAGATATGTTTCGAGGTTCGAGCACCTTGCTCTACATCCCCGCCTACACCACCGTGTAGGATTTCCAATCCACTAACGTCCACCGAGGACTCCCACCGAGGGAACCTTCACCGAGAAGGATTTTTACAACACGGGAGTACCGAACTCCTCTCTCAAACAACCACCTCACAACTGAGGGGTAGGCCCGTAGCCAAACAACCAACAACCAACACCTCTACCGAAGAGGGTTTACAACCAAACTCCACCTCTTACTAGAGGGAGCAAACCAATCACCCGATCACCTCTACCTAAGAGGGATACACAAAGAATAAGGGTGTACAACAAGTGGTTCCAAGACCACAAACTCAAACTCTCTTTTCTTTTCTCTTTTCCACAAAACAAAAGATCCTAATAGATTATGATAGATGATAGCTCAAGTGTGGAAAACTAGGTGTTTTTGGAAACAAGCAACAAAGAAAATACTTGGGAAAATTCTTGTAAAAGATAGAGAATGAAAACCAATACAAATATCCCAAATTCCTATTTTCTTTGATTTTCCAAAAACCCAAAAATAAGAAAGATGAAATTTTTGGCTCAAAAACTCTTTTGAAAACTTGTTTAAACACTAAACAAACTCTGAAAATTTTCTTGTCAAAAGTCTTGTCAAAACAGCCCAAGAGATGGGGTATTTATACCTCCATCAGAAAACTAGCCGTTAGGCTGATGTGGCAGCCTGACAGGCTGACGGTCGACCGGCCCGGTCGACCGCCAACGGTTAGAAATGTGACCGTTGGGCAACCACGGTCGACCGGCCCGGTCGACCTAAACAAACAGAGAGCTCTGCTCTTAGACCGGTCGACCGTCCCAGTGTCTCCAAACGTGCACAGATTTGTGCACGTCGGTCGACCGACCCGGTCGACCGACTTCAGCCTAGTCGACTATGTCAGTCTGACTAGTCGACTGATTGAAGCCTGGAACAGAAACTGGGTCAGAAAACCAGTTTAAAATATTTTGAAAATTCTTTTAAGTCTTCTAAAAATCCACAAAACTTGTTTTAACATTTTGTATTGAAACACAAACTTGTGATAAAAATTTCAAGACATATATCAATCATATCAATTCATTTTCGAGTCTTGCAAATTTTATCAAAAACAAAACTTGTATTTTTATCAAACTTGATTTTTCAATACATGAATAGGATAGTCAAAATAAGTTTGTCTAGCAAGTTTAAAGCATGCATGTATATAGAACAAATCATATATACATTAAACCATGTAAACTTATTTTGATCTATCTATTCATGAAAACCAAGATCGGTTAAACCTAAAACCGAAAAACCAAAAACCAATATTCAAAACATGAAACGTGTGTGTTGTGAACTTGAGCATTATCATACTATACTTAGCTTTACAAATGGATCTAAAACACACTATCTAAACTATGGATACCTAAGTCTTCTTGATGATCTTCATCTTCAAGTTGACTTGCTCCAAACTTCATCCATGGGCTAAGCAATGTGTGATCTTGAAGCTTTGGCCCTGGAATCATCATGAAAAGCTTCTAAACTCCTTGTTGAAGCTAATCACCAACTAATATCTTGGTTAATGATCTGAAACTTAAACAACACAAGATTATTAGTAAACATAACTACATAAGTTAATCATCATCAAAACTAGGGTGGAAGGCTTTGGGCCAACACTTTCGTACTCTGATTCTTGTCTGTACTGCTACTTAGCGTATATATATAAGAATATTTTCGACCTACATATATACGTTGCAGTAACGTCCCGTACACGTGGATTAGGGCGTTACGAGGTGGTATCAGAGCCTAGGTTCTCACATCCTTAATACAACCAGACGACAAATTGATAGTAAAAAAATTTGCAACTGGAATGCATGAGTCCTGATTATACAATCCAATTATAAGTGCAGAGTTATATATTTCTTTTTCATTATCCTTCCTTTGATTTCTATATCCCCTCCATTTTTCACTTTTTTGATTTTCGTAGTTTTATACCAACTCAAGATATGGGTAGACTAGTATGGTAATGGCAGGGCAGATGTGGTTCCCTCACCCTATTTTGGTATTCTTTGATTCTAGTGCATCATGTTATTTGATACCAGACCGTTCTTCGGCTTCGCATTCTAATCCTATATGTATAAACGCTCCATGGGATCAGTACGGGAGTTGGGTAGTTATCACTTATATAATCAGAAGGACTATATCACTACATAGGGAGTGTCGGTATGAAACAGTCTTCTAGACTCAAAGATATATGTCAGACAGAGTTATGATATTTTCTATATTATTCTAGTAACGATTATGATCTCTTCTATTGACTTCACTAAGTTCGGCCACAACGTCCAACAATCTTTATGGAATTAATGAGCCGCGGACCTCGTTAGCCTCCCCAAGCGAGAGTAGTGTACTAACCACGCGAGCTCAACCAGACGTGGGCTTTGCTACACCCTGACACTTAGCATTTAGCGTTGTGTTATGTGCTGACTTCGCCACATAAGCTTCGCCAAGTGTGAGCCTTGTAGAGCGTCAGCTCCGCCGCACCCTAAGCTTAGCGTCTGAAGCTGTGTTACGTAATGGCCCCACCTACTCCCAACTACGCTTGTGACTAGTTCCATTAGCATTTAGTGCTCTAACATGGTTTTCTCACTGCATATTGAGCAACTTGTCATGATCCTTATTAACAATCTATTCGGCCAATCTTGTTAGACTTGAGTATTCTCGAAATGTTTAATCTACAGTCGGGTTATCTTCTAGATAGCAATTCTTATAAATTCTAGGTTATACAGTTCAGAGTAATTGATGCGCAGGATTCAAAACTCGTTATTGTCAGTTATTCTTTATTTGTATATCTAAGATCAGTTCTATCAGTTTTTCTTTATTTACGATATATGGTTTACTTTAGAGTATCAGAGAATATGCAGAGCATCTATAATCTGGTTATATACTTTTCTCCGGGGATGATTTCATGACTAGCAAAGTAAGTATGTATCTGAACAGATAAAGTACTGTATTCATGGGTTACGTCATTTCAGAAAGAAGTGATCTCCGTCACTTCTAGCATAATTCAGACAGTTGAAGTTTGGTCAGTTCCATATTAGCTTACTTTATATTATTTAGAGTAAGATCAGTCTACAGAACTTCTGACAGTTAATCATATGAGGGAGATAATGCAGTTACGCGGTATTCTAGTCATTATTGTATTAGACAGAGACAAGGGATTCAGATCGCTATTCTGTTAAAGTCTTCAGAAGAGTTTAGGAACTCTTCTTATATTCATCTTAACTTATCACTCTCAGACAGATCGGGTAATCCAATCGGACCATTTTGATTCTTAATTATCCTTGTCAGATAAAATTCCCTTCTTAATAGATGTCAGATCAGTAGTGGTATGGCACAGTCCAAAGTTTTATACGGCAAGAAGGGTAGAATAAGTCCAGGTCCCGAGAGTACCGTTCAGTTGATCATGAACTTTTCCCTTAGTTATTCATATCTTAGATGGTATAACCCATGTCCCTATCCTTCCTGTGTTCATCTTTCCCTTATCAAAATTTCGAGGACGAAATTTTTGTAAGGTGGGTAGAATGCAATTCCTGGAATACGTACTTAGTTGCATGTTCTGATTTTTTTGATTATATTTTCTGATTTACTTTTTATATTTGTTTTTGTTTCATGATTATCTATATGATTGTTTTGCTTTAGATCCAGATTCGTGGACTCGGAGTCAGCCCTAATCTAAATCGGGGACCCGATCCTAGTGTATTACTTGGTTTGATCTTTTAGTAGTCAGATTTGATAGATTTCAGTTTCAAATATCATTTTCTAATATTTTAGATTTTTCATGATATTCAGAAATTTTATGAATTAAATTGTAAATCTTCAAAACCGGTGTCGACTGGTGCTGCTGATCGATTCTCAGATTTTTAATTTACAGCCAGAGTTGAATTTCTAGAAACTGCTTTCATATTATTTCTTAAATTCACATTTTCTAACTAAATATATTTTTGGAGATTTTTCTGAATTTATCAAAATTCCACTGGATTTGGTGTTCACCGGTATTGCTGATAAATTTCAAGATTTTATTTTGAAAATGAGACTGAATTTTGAAATCTGATTTCACCAGTGTCTTAATATAATATTTATTGTTTTTGAGAATTTTTGGGGATTATTCCAAGTTACTTCATTTTTCGCGCTTTTTCGAAGTTTTCAGTGTTTTACCAGATTCTGAAATTTTATCCATTTATAATTCTGTTATTTTCTATTTTTTTTATTTTTCTTATCCACTCATAATTTCCTCCTCCTTTTCCTTTTCCTTTTTTCCCTCTATTTTTCCTTAAAACTTCCCAACCATACAATAAATATCCAACTACTTTTCTTTTTCCTCATTTATGACGAGTACTCAGCTCGTATCAAAAATGGACCTCAGTCTCTCGCGTCTGAGCTCAACTTAACCAGACGCGGGTCTGGTTTATGAGGCACATAGATCCTCCCTCTCTCCTTTATTTAATTCCTTTCTTAATCAATCAAAATCACCATCTACTACATCTCCTACTCTTTCTCTCTCCCTTTTACAAACGCGGAGCTCCAGCATCTGAGCCGCGAACCTCATCCCGCGTCTGAGCTCATTTTAACCAGACACGGCTCTGGTTAAATGAGATGCGGGTCTCATTATTACCCCACTCTCTCTGTCTCTCTCTCTCTCTCTTTATATGTATAATACATGTATACCCCTCTCTCTCTCACATTTCTTTTCCTCCTTTCTTTTTTTTTCATCCATCCAACAGCAGCCCCATGGCAGTCGAGCTTCCTCCATGGCCGGTGACCCTAGACCACCACCACCACCAACTTAACACCATATCTCCTCCTCTCCTTCTCCACCAAACACCAACTCCAAACCACCGTCACTACTAACCTCCTTCTTCATCACTAAACCACCCATAACCATCACCTTCTCCACCATCTCCACCACCACCTACACCATCACATAACCATTCATCGCTATCTGAATTGCCGCTTCAAACAACTCAAACTCCACTACCCTTAACTACACTTGCACCACGAAGACCACCTTCCACATACCTCACTTGGGCCGCTGCCTCCGCCTAGCCAGCCCCAGGCCAGCCATCCCACTTCACTTCCTCTTTCTTTCCCTTTTTTTCTTCTTTCTTCCTTCTTTCCTTCTTTCTTTCTTTTCTCTTCTTTACTCCCTGTCCCTCTTTCTCTCGCTACTGCGTTCTCTCTCTCTTTCTCTCTCTCTCCAATACTTTCTCACTCTGGCTCTCCCTGTCTCTCCATCTCTCTTGATCTCTCTCTCTCTTCTCTCTCGTATTCTCTCTCTTTCTATCTCCCTATCTCTGCTCTCCTCACTGATTTTCTCTCTCTCACTCTCGCGTTGGCTACTGAACACGGGACTCATCCCCGCGTTCAAGCGCAAGCGACTTGAAAATGCGATATCTGTGTTTTAATCTTTGCGACGTAAGGCATGACCTTTGCATAATGCGATCTTTGCGCTCTTGCCCGCGTTCAAGTGCCCGCGACTTGAAAATGCGACATCTGTGTTTTAATCTTTGCAACGCGAGGCATGACCTTTGCGTAATGCGATCTTTGGGTTCTTGATATTCGCGTAACGCGACTCCGTGTCTACGACTTTCGCGTCCACAACCATCGCGTCCGCGGTCGCGTTCCTTTTCCTGGTTTCTTCTTTTCCTTCTCCTTATATTAATATAATTTTTAAACGTGTTCGTGCATTGGTTATGGGATTCTGGAGATCGAGGATTTCGCGGTGTTTTCTCGCATTTAGGCGAGTGTTCTCGCTTTTCTGGATATCCCACTTCGACAGGTGTTACTATATTTTCTGGAACTTTGTATTGGGTTCTGAACATGTGTATTTGTGCAGTGTGATGTATCTGTATTTTGTGGACTATTCTTATAATAGTGTAGACTATATTCTATATGTGTGCTGTTTTGTACTAACATTTTCTGCAGATACTCTTGCCTTCAGGCCTAGCCTCCGGGCTTAACCTCTTCGACTATTATTAAAATATTTTGGACTTTCTAGTTATGCCTGGAGAAGTTACACTTCAATTTTACTCACTAAACACGCGCAAACACTGGCAATTTTGCCACATTTACACGCATCGTTACATCGCTTAAGCCGAGTCGTTCCCGAGTTCCACAGGCGCTTTAGTGATAAACACTGTTCGTTGACCTTTTCCCAGCACTTCTTAGCTCCGTCTGGATGCTCGCTTGCTTACTTGCCCGTTTACTTGTTTAATGATTAATTATTCTTTTCTCGATGGTTGTGAAGAGGTTGAAACATTGACTTGAACCGTTTTCTAAAATCGTATTACTTTCTGGTATTTGTACTAATCTCCTATATCGGTATTGTTTTCCTGTACTCTTATCGATATCCAGTATCGGTACTATCTTCTTGCATTTGTATCGATCCCCTATACTGGTACCATTTTCTTGCATTTATGATATATGATGGTGAAATCTACTATGCTTATTACTTGACATGCCATTACCTGAGACCTGACATTGTTTGATATCACTTATCACCCGCCACCTGATACATGATTGACTGGCCTGTGATTATCACATTTACAGGAATCCTGACCTGTTATCCTGTATTATGTATAGTGACTGAATCCATAGTACTTATGTACTCCTGTAACTCCTGAGCCTGTCCTTGTTTATCAGAAAAATTGAGGAGTGTGTAAATTTTTTGTTTGATTGTAAAGAAAATTACAGCAGATCGATAATCCGATTATAAAAGAGGGGAGAATAGTTAGATCTCCCCTTTGTTTAATACTGGGTTCTTGATGTGACGGTGGAAAGTGAATCTGATTTTTTGTTGACGGGTGAGCGTCACAGTCTTCTGGGAATTTCCTCTCGGACTATGGACGGAGTAGTACAACTCCTATCCAATAAAATCTCAAAGAGACTTGAGGTAAAAAAAACTTGTACTCAACAAGTCGTTATAAGAGTGAAACTCTTTTGTATTCCTCAGCTAGAGATTCTGATTTCTCCAAGATTTACGATCAAGAACTCTCTATTTGACAATCCTTGACCTGACCAAAACCTCCCCTTTCTTCAGTAGCAAACTAACTTATTTATAAGGGTTTCAGGGATAAAACTATCCCTAGAAACACTCTATAATGGGGGTTAACTTTCTCATTACGTGGGCAGTAATTGCCCAGTAATAGGGCAGTTATAACCAAGGCGCCGGCTTTGGGCTTCGCGTTTTACCGTTGAGGTGACGTTTGAGAAACGCGAGCTTCAAATTCTGCGTCAAGCTTCACGTGAGATGCAAGCTTGGGCTCTATGTCTGGGTACTGCATGAATGGCTGAGACGCAAGTTTTGAAGCTCTGCGTCTTAGCCATTGTATTGAAGCAGAGACGCGATTTTGACTCTCGCGTCTTGGTACTGCAGTGATGCTGAGACGCGGGTTTCAACCTTCACGTATTGGTGCTTGCGTTAGTGGTGATGAGCCTTGCGTCTGGAGTTTGGACCCTGCTTTTTGATAACTTGCCCTCAATAATTTTTGGACAGTCTACAGAACCCCTCCAAAGTTTTGGGACGGATTTTGGAATACTTTGGACTATGGTTGAATTCATATTTCTCATGATTGGACTAACAATCATTTGAGATGCTCTGAGCTTGATTATATCTGGAATGTGGTCTTCGTGAGTGTACTGTAAAACCCTTTGAAGCCACCAGAGATGACCGTCGTGAGTGTCTAGATACGTAGTTCAGACCTTCTTAGTGCTCTGAGCTGGTTGTGGTGTACTGTTGAAACCGGGGAAAGCAATCATCTACTTGTGCCAGTATACTGTTGAGCTAATTGCAAAAGCGAAGACTGAATGCAAGTCTTGTAGACGCAGAGGTCACGTTGCCTTAAGGACGCATACTTCATTTGAAGTGGAGACGTCTTTTACTTTGCTAAAGGGAACGTGGGGTTCGAAGTGGAGACGCGGTCTCTGAAATGAAGACGTGACTTCCTTTTGTTGATGTAACGCCCGATTCCACGGATAAGGGGACGTCACTGCGACGTATACACGTAGGTCAGAAAATGCCCCCACGTATATACGCTAAGCATTTAGTACAAGCAAGGAATCAGAGTACAACACAAAGCGTGGTATACACACACATGCCAACATAAAAGTACAAATACAAAGCTATCACAGGATATGATAAATTATACATATTACATATGTCTTTTATCACATACTAGTAAAAGTAAAATATACAAGATAAACACAAAAATGCTCACGAGTAGGATGAAGATCCCGTGAGTCAAAAGAAGTCAGGTACAAGGAACTGGAGCTAGGCTGCCTGCTCAATAAGGAAAGCTCGATCTACTGTGGACAGCTCCACTTCGATCCAGCTTCTAAACCTGAACATACAAACCCAAGGGAGTCAGGACCTCCCAATGATGAACAGGCTACATGCCAAGTGACAAAGAAATAAGAATAGAGGATTAGAACACGAGAGTAATATAAGGACGGGTATAACATAATCGTAAAACAGGAAATACAAGATAAAGCTAATTACAAGCAAAAGTGATTGTATACGCTTAAGTCACGGTCCCATGAGACTAGTACATCGAAGGAATAATCCAAACAAGGAAACCCTCATAGAGATACCTTTATCTCATGCCACAGAAATCCAAGCGTATAGAATCAGAGTTGCAAATCATATGATAGTCAAAACGGGAATGCATAGCAAGAACAACATGAATCCAAAACAGGAACAAGGAATAGACAGGACCGGAGTACTAAAGGAAGTCATAACAGTCACCCTAACAGGGGTCATAACAAGTATCTATTATTATTATACTCGTCTAACCCATATATCTCGGTATGTGACCTGGTGTACAGCCAACCCACATACATCCATATATAAGAAAGTCGAGGGTCGTTACTGGAAGTAGATAGAGAACTGATAGAGCTTCTTATAGTAGTTCCATACACCTGGAACGGTTTGGAGGCCCAAAGTCCCCCTAACAGTAATCAGTATGGGCCCAAAGTCCCACTATTCACTTGCACCAGTATTTTAATCCATCACTATAAGCAAGGTATCATTCCGGCATCTATCACTTCCTCCCATACCCCATACAAGTTGTTAGCTTATTAACTTAAGTATCATATTATGGGAATAAACAATCATAACAGTAATAGCCCAACAGATTCAAGAGGTGGCCCCCACAGATTCAAGAGGTGGCCCCCACCGTGAGGTGTGGCACTTTGTTCCATGTGGCACTTTGTTCTGAGGGATGGATTCTAGAGGTGGCCCCCACCGTGTATGGTGTGGCACTTAGTTCCATAAAACAAGACAGGATCCCCGTAAACATAATAATTTCAAGGTCAAGTGTATCATGCTTGGTTTTAAAAGATAGCATGACAAGGTGGTGATATATAACAAGCAATAAAACATAACAATGGATTAATAGTAGGCCGGGTCAGTCATGACATAACAAGAGGGTCTAGCAAGGTAGTGGCATACCAGGTGGTCATGGGATAACACACTGGATGTTAGGTGATATACATGTGTAAAAGGAAACATGAAATTAACAAGTCTGAAGTAAGGACATGGCAAGTGGAAACATAGAAGCGACACAGAATTCAACGACCTCGAAGGGTCTGCCACGCATGGTATACGATAGGGAGTAAGAATATCACAGGCAGAGTACAAGTATAAAAATGAAACAAGCAGTTGCATGGCAATACATAAACATGGTAATATGAAGTGACAAGAAGTGATATACATCAAGTAACGAGTCATGAAGTACAAGATACAAATACATAAACCAAGTATAAGATCCAAAGTTAAGAAGGTAAGCAACTATAACAGACAGCCAATAGTTAGTCGACTAGGTTGGAAGAGTAGTCGACTAATGGAAGGGTTAGTCGACTAACAGTCTGGTATAGTCGACTAAAACTGTGCACCAGAGAGTTGGGTTTCTGATTCAGGAAAAGTTAGTCGACTAGGTGGAAGGAGTAGTCGACTAACAGTAAACTACAAGTCGACTAACAGATACTTAAGTCGACTAAGTCTGTGATACAGAGAGTTAAGGTTTTGATTCAGGAAAAGATAAGTCGACTAGGGTAAAAATGGTAGTCGACTAGTGGTCTCAAGTCAACTAATATCTAAGCTAAGTCGACTGGAGCCGAGAGTTGGGATTCTGGAATCATGGGAAAATTAGTCGACTAGGGTTAAGAGAGTAGTCGACTAAGGGTCTCTAGTCGACTGGTAATTTAGTCTAGTCGACTAAAACTGTGAAATCCGAAAAGATTATGTTTCAAAACTAAGGGTTCAAGTCGACTAGGTCCTAGGTCAAGTCGACTAATCGTGGTCGAAAACAGAACACAGAACAGAATCTGCTGGTTGTGCTTGATGGTCTAAAAATGTGATTTTTATGACATTTGTACACAAGATATGGAGATACAAGTATACTAGGAATGAAACAAGTCTTGGTGAGTAAAAATACTCACTGAATGGTTAATTGAGACTCGATGTACTCGAAAGGATCCCAAGTGGAGATGATGGCCTCAATCCAAAAGTAGTTGTCGCTTGAGATGGAGAAGATGATCTTGGTGTTTTGGAGTTAGGGTTTGAGTTTGAGATGGAGGAGAGATTTTGGTGAAGGGTTTCTTTTGGTGAAGTGAAGAAAAAAGGAAAAGGAAATGTAAAGGAATGTTTATATATGATTTGGAATTTGTGAAGGAGTTGTAATTGAGATGGAAGAGAGGGGGTTTTGTGTAAAAGGGGAAGCATGAGGTGTCACTTGACCAATCATGGCCGGCCAAGTGGAGGGGTGAGGTGGAGATATTTTGAGATGGAAGAGTGTGGAAGAAAATGGATTTTGGAAAAGATTTAGATTTTGGAAAATTGGAAAATTGGAATTTTCTATGGCTTGGGGAGGAAGGAAAGAAATAAGGGAAAAGGAAAAATGGAAAAGAAATGATAAAGAGAAGATATTTTCTCTGGACTCAAAATGAAACTGTTGAAAATACAGATACCCGGGTTCAAGTCAAGAATACGGAAAACAATTCGGAAAATACCGGAATCGTCCGAAATTCAAGTATCTCGGAACGACTCGCAAATTTACCCAAAAATCAATAATAATATATGAAGACTCATAGTGAAATCCTTTTTAGAAATACTTTATAGTTTTAAAACTAAAAATCCCGGAATCAGTTACCTACCGACTCCGATGGAATTTTCATAAAATCATAAAATCCTCAGAAAAAGAATGTAAGTAGAAAATAGGATTCTAAGGAATAATGCCTAAAGGACCATCATGAAATTCCAAACTGTTTGAGAATTAAAAATCCAGGAATCGGTCAGCGGCACTGGCCGACACCGGTTTTGAAGAAATTCAATTTAATTCAAGAAAATCCAGAAAATCACAGAAAATCTAATATATTGGAAAATAATATTTGAAACTGAAATCGGTCAAATCTAATCACCGGAAAGACCAAATCGAATAATATACTATAATCGGGTCTTCGGTTCAGACTAGGGCTGACTCCGAATCCACGAATCCAATTCCAAGACAAAATAATCATACAAGGAATTTATAATACAGAACAAATACAGGAAAACAAATCGAAAAATACGATCGAAAATCTGAATACGCAACTAAGTACGTATTCCGGGAACGGGGTATTACAATCCACCCACCTTACAAAAATTGCGTCCTCGCAATTTCATAAGGGGTGAAATGAACACAAAGGGGACAAAGGCTGGAATAAAGGGCTCATAAAACCAAAACAGGGAATAAGATGAATACAGGAAGGATCAGGATGGACAATGAAAGAATGATAAGAGAAAATATTAGAATGATAACCAACTCAAATACAAGACCTGGGGTAGTGTAGTGGTACCATGATATCCTAAGGCTCCTGATCTGGATACTGGTCTTCACATTCTGCTGCATCGCCTGAGGTCTCTGCTGCCATGATGTAACCTTGGCCTCTACCCTGATCTGCTCTAGCTCTCATTCCCCTTTGCTGATGATCATACCGTTGGGTGGAAATGGAACTCTTCGATCAACAGGTTCAGGTTCCTCCTTAGTGGCGGTGCTGGAAGTGCTGGAGCTGGATGTGCTGGGGCTGGAAGAGCTGGTTTGACTGGTGCCACATGCCCAAACTTTCTGTACGGGCAACCCCTTAGTGCATGACTCCCTGCCCCACATGCCAAACATAATCCATTGGCCACCCGACAATCTCTCTTATAATGTCCGGGTCTATGGCAGTAATTGCATGTGATCTGAGGAAGAGGAGTTTGGAATGGTCTCTTGATCATTGGGCCATGGGTTGCCCCAACTGCATCTTCCTCATCCATCAACTCAAAAGGCCTCTTCTTGGCCTGGTTCCTCATCTGGGTCAATCTCTTCTTCTCCAATCCACGCTCCACTTCTCGAGCTATGGTAAGGACTTCTGAATAAGTCTTCAGCTGCTGGGACATTAGGAATACTTGTATGTCCATCTGCAGGCCCTGCTGAAATCTACTTGCCCGCTTCTCCTCATCAGTTACCATATATGGAGCAAAGCGGCTGAGTCTTAAGAATTCCGCGGCATATCATCCACGGACTTATCCCTTTGCTGAAGCCTGATAAACTGCTCTTCCATGTCCTTCTGAGCAGTAGCAGGAAAGAATCTGTTGTAGAAACTCTTGGAGAATGTGTCCCAAGTGACAGGTTTCTCCAATCTTGCCTCCTCAGCTAGCCACCAAGTTCTAGCTATATCCTTCAATTGAATCTTGGCAACCTCCACTTGGTTCTCCTTAGGAACTCGGGCTGCATTCAACAGGTCTGATGTGTCCGTTAGCCATTGCTCAGCATCCAAGGGTTTCTCTCCACCCGTGAATATGGCTGGCTGCAGTCTTCTGAAATCCGATATATTCCCCGGCCTTTGTCCTTTAGGTGCTGCTAACTCTTGCCGGAGAAGTTCGGTCTGTTGCTGCTGGTTCTCCATCATCAGCTGGATAACTCTCAGTATATCCACATTCTCTCCCGCTGCTCCATTTGATGCTTGCCCGGAGTGATTACGGCCCGACCTCCTCTCCATACTAAGATGGCTAAAGATAACTGGAAGGAGTTGGAAAAAGGAAGGAGTTTAGGACACAAGGGAAGGAATCAAAAGAATTAGATAAATCAAGAAGGACTAGATAACTTTGTACATTGTAGTTGGCAATAGCAAATTACTGGAATTTGCAGCTTGTTTGTACGATAGAGGTAAGAGCCTAAGCTCTGATACCAACCTGTAACGCCCCGATTCCACGGATAAGGGGACGTCACTGCGACGTATACACGTAGGTCAGAAAATGCCCCAACGTATATACGCTAAGCATTTAGTACAAGCAAGGAATCAGAGTACAACACAAAGCGTGGTATACACACACATGCCAACATAAAAATACAAATACAAAGTTATCACAGGATATGATAAATTATACATATTACATATGTCTTTTATCACATACTAGTCCAAAAGTAAAATATACAAGATAAACACAAAAATGCTCACGAGTAGGATGAAGATCCCGTGAGTCAAAAGAAGTCAGGTACAAGGAACTGGAGCTAGGCTGCCTGCTCAATAAGAAAGCTCGATCTACTGTGGACAGCTCCACTTCGATCCAGCTTCTAAACCTGAACATACAAACCCAAGGGAGTCAGGACCTCCCAATGATGAACAGGCTACATGCCAAGTGGCAAAGAAATAAGAATAGAGGATTAGAACACGAGAGTAATATAAGGACGGGTATAACATAATCGTAAAACAGGAAATACAAGATAAAGCTAATTACAAGCAAAAGTGATTGTATACGCTTAAGTCACGGTCCCATGAGACTAGTACATCGAAGGAATAATCCAAACAAGGAAACCCTCATAGAGATACCTTTATCTCATGCCACAGAAATCCAAGCGTATAGAATCAGAGTTGCAAATCATATGATAGTCAAAACGGGAATGCATAGCAAGAACAACATGAATCCAAAACAGGAACAAGGAATAGACAGGACCGGAGTACATAAAGGAAGTCATAACAGTCACCCTAACAGGGTCATAACAAGTATCTATTATTATTATTACTCGTCTAACCCATATATCTCGGTATGTGACCTGGTGTACAGCCAACCCACATACATCCATATATAAGAAAGTCGAGGGTCGTTACCGGAAGTAGATAGAGAACTGATAGAGCTTCTTATAGTAGTTCCATACACCTGGAACCGGTTTGGAGGCCCAAAGTCCCCCTAACAGTAATCAGTATGGGCCCAAAGTCCCACTATTCACTTGCACCAGTATTTTAATCCATCACTATAAGCAAGGTATCATTCCGGCATCTATCACTTCCTCCCATACCCCATACAAGTTGTAGCTTATTAACTTAATTATCATATTACGGGAATAAACAATCATAACAGTAATAGCCCAACAGATTCAAGAGGTGGCCCCCACAGATTCAAGAGGTGGCCCCCACCGTGAGGTGTGGCACTTTGTTCCATGTGGCACTTTGTTCTGAGGGATGGATTCTAGAGGTGGCCCCCACCGTGTATGGTGTGGCACTTAGTTCCATAAAACAAGACAGGATCCCCGTAAACATAATAATTTCAAGGTCAAGTGTATCATGCTTGGTTTTAAAAGATAGCATGACAAGGTGGTGATATATAACAAGCAATAAAACATAACAATGGATTAATAGTAGGCCGGGTCAGTCATGACATAACAAGAGGGTCTAGCAAGGTAGTGGCATACCAGGTGGTCATGGGATAACACACTGGATGTTAGGTGATATACATGTGTTAAAAGGAAACATGAAATTAACAAGTCTGAAGTAAGGACATGGCAAGTGGAAACATAGAAGCGACACAGAATTCAACGACCTCGAAGGGTCTGCCACGCATGGTATACGATAGGGAGTAAGAATATCACAGGCAGAGTACAAGTATAAAAATGAAACAAGCAGTTGCATGGCAATACATAAACATGGTAATATGAAGTGACAAGAAGTGATATACATCAAGTAACGAGTCATGAAGTACAAGATACAAATACATAAACCAAGTATAAGATCCAAAGTTAAGAAGGTAAGCAACTATAACAGACAGCCAATAGTTAGTCGACTAGGTTGGAAGAGTAGTCGACTAATGGAAGGGTTAGTCGACTAACAGTCTGGTATAGTCGACTAAAACTGTGCACCAGAGAGTTGGGTTTCTGATTCAGGAAAAGTTAGTCGACTAGGTGGAAGGAGTAGTCGACTAACAGTAAACTACAAGTCGACTAACAGATACTTAAGTCGACTAAGTCTGTGATACAGAGAGTTAAGGTTTTGATTCAGGAAAAGATAAGTCGACTAGGGTAAAAATGGTAGTCGACTAGTGGTCTCAAGTCAACTAATATCTAAGCTAAGTCGACTGGAGCCGAGAGTTGGGATTCTGGAATCATGGGAAAATTAGTCGACTAGGGTTAAGAGAGTAGTCGACTAAGGGTCTCTAGTCGACTGGTAATTTAGTCTAGTCGACTAAAACTGTGAAATCCGAAAAGATTATGTTTCAAAATAAGGGTTCAAGTCGACTAGGTCCTAGGTCAAGTCGACTAATCGTGGTCGAAAACAGAACACAGAACAGAATCTGCTGGTTGTGCTTGATGGTCTAAAAATGTGATTTTTATGACATTTGTACACAAGATATGGAGATACAAGTATACTAGGAATGAAACAAGTCTTGGTGAGTAAAAATACTCACTTGAATGGTTTAATTGAGACTCGATGTACTCGAAAGGATCCCAAGGTGGAGATGATGGCCTCAATCCAAAAGTAGTTGTCGCTTGAGATGGAGAAGATGATCTTGGTGTTTTGGAGTTAGGGTTTGAGTTTGAGATGGAGGAGAGATTTTGGTGAAGGGTATTTCTTTTGGTGAAGTGAAGAAAAAAGGAAAAGGAAATGTAAAGGAATGTTTATATATGATTTGGAATTTGTGAAGGAGTTGTAATTGAGATGGAAGAGAGGGGGTTTTGTGTAAAAGGGGAAGCATGAGGTGTCACTTGACCAATCATGGCCGGCCAAGTGGAGGGGTGAGGTGGAGATATTTTGAGATGGAAGAGTGTGGAAGAAAATGGATTTTGGAAAAGATTTAGATTTGGAAAATTGGAAAATTGGAATTCTTGTGGCTTGGGGAGGAAGGAAAGAAATAAGGGAAAAGGAAAAATGGAAAAGAAATGATAAAGAGAAGATATTTTCTCTTGGAATCAAAATGAAACTGTTGAAAATACAGATACCCGGGTTCAAGTCAAGAATACGGAAAACAATTCGGAAAATACCGGAATCGTCCGAAATTCAAGTATCTCGGAACGACTCGCAAATTTACCCAAAAATCAATAATAATATATGAAGACTCATAGTGAAATCCTTTTTAAGAAATACTTTATAGTTTTAAAACTAAAAATCCCGGAATCAGTTACCTACCGACTCCGATGGAATTTTCATAAAATCATAAAATCCTCAGAAAAAGAATGTAAGTAGAAAATAGGATTCTAAGGAATAATGCCTAAAGGACCATCATGAAATTCCAAACTGTTTGAGAATTAAAAATCTAGGAATCGGTCAGTGGCACTGGCCGACACCGGTTTTGAAGAAATTCAATTTAATTCAAGAAAAATCCAGAAAATCACAGAAAATCTAATATATTGGAAAATAATATTTGAAACTGAAATCGGTCAAATCTAATCACGGAAAGACCAAATCGAATAATATACTATAATCGGGTCTTCGGTTCAGACTAGGGCTGACTCCGAATCCACGAATCCAATTCCAAGACAAAACAATCATACAAGGAATTTATAATACAGAACAAATACAGGAAAACAAATCGAAAAATACGATCGAAAATCTGAATACGCAACTAAGTACGTATTCCGGGAACGGGGTATTACAATCCACCCACCTTACAAAAATTGCGTCCTCGCAATTTCATTAAGGGGTGAAATGAACACAAAGGGGACAAAGGCTGGAATAAAGGGCTCATAAAACCAAAACAGGGAATAAGATGAATACAGGAAGGATCAGGATGGATAATGAAAGAATGATAAGAGAAAATATTTAGAATGATAACCAACTCAAATACAAGACCTGGGGTAGTGGTTACCATGATATCCTAAGGCTCCTGATCTGGATACTGGTCTTCACATTCTGCTGCATCGCCTGAGGTCTCTGCTGCCATGATGTAACCTTGGCCTCTACCCTGATCTGCTCTAGCTCTCATTCCCCTTTGCTGATGATCATACCGTTGGGGTGGAAATGGAACTCTTCGATCAACAGGTTCAGGGTTCCTCCTTAGTGGCGGTGCTGGAAGTGCTGGAGCTGGATGTGCTGGGGCTGGAAGAGCTGGTTTGACTGGTGCCACATGCCCAAACTTTCTGTACGGGCAACCCCTTAGTGCATGACTCCCTGCCCCACATGCCAAACATAATCCATTGGCCACCCGACAATCTCTCTTATAATGTCCGGGTCTATGGCAGTAATTGCATGTGATCTGAGGAAGAGGAGTTTGGAATGGTCTCTTGATCATTGGACCATGGGTTGCCCCAACTGCATCTTCCTCATCCATCAACTCAAAAGGCCTCTTCTTGGCCTGGTTCCTCATCTGGGTCAATCTCTTCTTCTCCAATCCACGCTCCACTTCTCGAGCTATGGTAAGGACTTCTGAATAAGTCTTCAGCTGCTGGGACATTAGGAATACTTGTATGTCCATCTGCAGGCCCTGCTGAAATCTACTTGCCCGCTTCTCCTCATCAGTTACCATATATGGAGCAAAGCAGCTGAGTCTTAAGAATTCCGCGGCATAATCATCCACGGACTTATCCCTTTGCTGAAGCCTGATAAACTGCTCTTCCATGTCCTTCTGAGCAGTAGCAGGAAAGAATCTGTTGTAGAAACTCTTGGAGAATGTGTCCCAAGTGACAGGTTTCTCCAATCTTGCCTCCTCAGCTAGCCACCAAGTTCTAGCTATATCCTTCAATTGAATCTTGGCAACCTCCACTTGGTTCTCCTTAGGAACTCGGGCTGCATTCAACAGGTCTGATGTGTCCGTTAGCCATTGCTCAGCATCCAAGGGTTTCTCTCCACCCGTGAATATGGCTGGCTGCAGTCTTCTGAAATCCGATATATTCCCGGCCTTTGTCCTTTAGGTGCTGCTAACTCTTGCCGGAGAAGTTCGGTCTGTTGCTGCTGGTTCTCCATCATCAGCTGGATAACTCTCAGTATATCCACATTCTCTCCCGCTGCTCCATTTGATGCTTGCCCGGAGTGATTACGGCCCGACCTCCTCTCCATACTAAGATGGCTAAAGATAACTGGAAGGAGTTGGAAAAAGGAAAGAGTTTAGGACACAAGGGAAGGAATCAAAAGAATTAGATAAATCAAGAAGGACTAGATAACTTTGTACATTGTAGTTGGCAATAGCAAATTACTGGAATTTGCAGCTTGTTTGTACGATAGAGGTAAGAGCCTAAGCTCTGATACCAACCTGTAACGCCCCGATTCCACGGATAAGGGGACGTCACTGCGACGTATACACGTAGGTCAGAAAATGCCCCCACGTATATACGCTAAGCATTTAGTACAAGCAAGGAATCAGAGTACAACACAAAGCGTGGTATACACACACATGCCAACATAAAAGTACAAATACAAAGCTATCACAGGATATGATAAATTATACATATTACATATGTCTTTTATCACATACTAGTCCAAAAGTAAAATATACAAGATAAACACAAAAATGCTCACGAGTAGGATGAAGATCCTGTGAGTCAAAAGAAGTCAGGTACAAGGAACTGGAGCTAGGCTGCCTGCTCAATAAGGAAAGCTCGATCTACTGTGGACAGCTCCACTTCGATCCAGCTTCTAAACCTGAACATACAAACCCAAGGGAGTCAGGACCTCCCAATGATGAACAGGCTACATGCCAAGTGGCAAAGAAATAAGAATAGAGGATTAGAACACGAGAGTAATATAAGGACGGGTATAACATAATCGTAAAACAGGAAATACAAGATAAAGCTAATTACAAGCAAAAGTGATTGTATACGCTTAAGTCACGGTCCCATGAGACTAGTACATCGAAGGAATAATCCAAACAAGGAAACCCTCATAGAGATACCTTTATCTCATGCCACAGAAATCCAAGCGTATAGAATCAGAGTTGCAAATCATATGATAGTCAAAACGGGAATGCATAGCAAGAACAACATGAATCCAAAACAGGAACAAGGAATAGACAGGACCGGAGTACATAAAGGAAGTCATAACAGTCACCCTAACAGGGGTCATAACAAGTATCTATTATTATTATTACTCGTCTAACCTATATATCTCGGTATGTGACCTGGTGTACAGCCAACCCACATACATCCATATATAAGAAAGTCGAGGGTCGTTACCGGAAGTAGATAGAGAACTGATAGAGCTTCTTATAGTAGTTCCATACACCTGGAACCGGTTTGGAGGCCCAAAGTCCCCCTAACAGTAATCAGTATGGGCCAAAGTCCCACTATTCACTTGCACCAGTATTTTAATCCATCACTATAAGCAAGGTATCATTCCGGCATCTATCACTTCCTCCCATACCCCATACAAGTTGTAGCTTATTAACTTAATTATCATATTACGGGAATAAACAGTCATAACAGTAATAGCCCAACAGATTCAAGAGGTGGCCCCCACAGATTCAAGAGGTGGCCCCCACCGTGAGGTGTGGCACTTTGTTCCATGTGGCACTTTGTTCTGAGGGATGGATTCTAGAGGTGGCCCCACCGTGTATGGTGTGGCACTTAGTTCCATAAAACAAGACAGGATCCCCGTAAACATAATAATTTCAAGGTCAAGTGTATCATGCTTGGTTTTAAAAGATAGCATGACAAGGTGGTGATATATAACAAGCAATAAAACATAACAATGGATTAATAGTAGGCCGGGTCAGTCATGACATAACAAGAGGGTCTAGCAAGGTAGTGGCATACCAGGTGGTCATGGGATAACACACTGGATGTTAGGTGATATACATGTGTTAAAAGGAAACATGAAATTAACAAGTCTGAAGTAAGGACATGGCAAGTGGAAGCATAGAAGCGACACAGAATTCAACGACCTCGAAGGGTCTGCCACGCATGGTATACGATAGGGAGTAAGAATATCACAGGCAGAGTACAAGTATAAAAATGAAACAAGCAGTTGCATGGCAATACATAAACATGGTAATATGAAGTGACAAGAAGTGATATACATCAAGTAACGAGTCATGAAGTACAAGATACAAATACATAAACCAAGTATAAGATCCAAAGTTAAGAAGGTAAGCAACTATAACAGACAACCAATAGTTAGTCGACTAGGTTGGAAGAGTAGTCGACTAATGGAAGGGTTAGTCGACTAACAGTCTGGTATAGTCGACTAAAACTGTGCACCAGAGAGTTGGGTTTCTGATTCTGGAAAAGTTAGTCGACTAGGTGGAAGGAGTAGTCGACTAACAGTAAACTACAAGTCGACTAACAGATACTTAAGTCGACTAAGTCTGTGATACAAAGAGTTAAGGTTTTGATTCAGGAAAAGATAAGTCGACTAGGGTAAAATGGTAGTCGACTAGTGGTCTCAAGTCAACTAATATCTAAGCTAAGTCGACTGGAGCCGAGAGTTGGGATTCTGGAATCATGGGAAAATTAGTCGACTAGGGTTAAGAGAGTAGTCGACTAAGGGTCTCTAGTCGACTGGTAATTTAGTCTAGTCGACTAAAACTGTGAAATCCGAAAAGATTATGTTTCAAACTAAGGGTTCAAGTCGACTAGGTCCTAGGTCAAGTCGACTAATCGTGGTCGAAAACAGAACACAGAACAGAATCTGCTGGTTGTGCTTGATGGTCTAAAAATGTGATTTTTATGACATTTGTACACAAGATATGGAGATACAAGTATACTAGGAATGAAACAAGTCTTGGTGAGTAAAAATACTCACCTTGAATGGTTTAATTGAGACTCGATGTACTCGAAAGGATCCCAAGGTGGAGATGATGGCCTCAATCCAAAAGTAGTTGTCGCTTGAGATGGAGAAGATGATCTTGGTGTTTTGGAGTTAGGGTTTGAGTTTGAGATGGAGGAGAGATTTTGGTGAAGGGTATTTCTTTTGGTGAAGTGAAGAAAAAAGGAAAAGGAAATGTAAAGGAATGTTTATATATGATTTGGAATTTGTGAAGGAGTTGTAATTGAGATGGAAGAGAGGGGGTTTTGTGTAAAAGGGGAAGCATGAGGTGTCACTTGACCAATCATGGCCGGCCAAGTGGAGGGGTGAGGTGGAGATATTTTGAGATGGAAGAGTGTGGAAGAAAATGGATTTTGGAAAAGATTTAGATTTTGGAAAATTGGAAAATTGGAATTCTTGTGGCTTGGGGAGGAAGGAAAGAAATAAGGGAAAAGGAAAAATGGAAAAGAAATGATAAAGAGAAGATATTTTCTCTTGGACTCAAAATGAAACTGTTGAAAATACAGATACCCGGGTTCAAGTCAAGAATACGGAAAACAATTCGGAAAATACCGGAATCGTCCGAAATTCAAGTATCTCGGAACGACTCGCAAATTTACCCAAAAATCAATAATAATATATGAAGACTCATAGTGAAATCCTTTTTAAGAAATACTTTATAGTTTTAAAACTAAAAATCCCGGAATCAGTTACCTACCGACTCCGATGGAATTTTCATAAAATCATAAAATCCTCAGAAAAAGAATGTAAGTAGAAAATAGGATTCTAAGGAATAATGCCTAAAGGACCATTATGAAATTCCAAACTGTTTGAGAATTAAAAATCTAGGAATCGGTTAGCGGCACTGGCCGACACCGGTTTTGAAGAAATTCAATTTAATTCAAGAAAAATCCAGAAAATCACAGAAAATCTAATATATTGGAAAATAATATTTGAAACTGAAATCGATCAAATCTAATCACCGGAAAGACCAAATCGAATAATATACTATAATCGGGTCTTCGGTTCAGACTAGGGCTGACTCCGAATCCACGAATCCAATTCCAAGACAAAACAATCATACAAGGAATTTATAATACAGAACAAATACAGGAAAACAAATCAAAAAATACGATCGAAAATCTGAATACGCAACTAAGTACGTATTCCGGGAACGGGGTATTACAGTTGAATAGGCGCAACTATCACTTTGCTGAAGAAACTGACCTTTGAAGGGGCGCGACTTTGTTAAACGTGAGACTCGCGTTCTGGGCGTGTTGCCGCGTGTCTCGCAGAGTTAAGGGGACGCTTTTCCCTTAACACGCGAAATTCGCGTTCGTTCAAGATGCGCGCCACGCGTAGGGCGAAGATTGGGCCTCGAGACATGCGTCGCGTATCTCTGCGGATTGCTATGTCTATAAAAAGACAACAATCTTTTAAGAGTCATCATTAGACTCTTTTTCTTCTCCGTTGAGCCTTGCGTCGAGATTTTTCAAGAGTTAAGAAAAGCTTAAAGCTTTCTCCACTTTCTTTCATCTTCGACACTGATTTTACGGGTGAAACGGCACCAAAGACCAAACATATTGCCTCATCCTCGAGCGTTATTGTAATACCCCGTTTCCGGAATACGTACTTAGTTGCGTATTCAGTTTTTCGATCGTATTTTTCGATTTACTTCCTGTATTTGACCGATTTCAGTTTTAAAAATCATTTTCCAATATTATATGTTTCTATGATTTTCTGGAATTTTTCTGAATTTAATTAAATATTTTCAAAACCGGTGTCGACCAGTGCCGCTGATCGATTCTCAGATTTTTAATTCACAAACAGTTAGGAATTTCTAGAAGGTCCTTTAGACTTTATTTCTTAGAATCATATTTTCTATATAAATACTTTTTCTGGGAATTTTATGAATTTATGAAAGTTCCAACGGAGTCGGTAGATAACTGATTCCGGGATTTTTAGTTTTAAAACTATAAATTATTTCTTCAAACGAATTTCACCATGAGTCTTAAAATGTTATTCTTGATTTTTAGTAAAATTTTCGGGTCGTTCCGAGATACTTGAATTTCGGACGATTCCGGTATTTTCCAAAATTCCATTTTCCAATTTTCCAATAATTCTAATTTTTCACATAATCCCACTCACTTTCACCTAATCCTTTTTAAATCCCACTCATTCTCTCTCTCCCCCATGGCCGGCCAAGTGGCCAAGTGAGGGACACCTCACCCTCCCCATATTTGCACAAAACCCCCTCTCAATTACACTATTTGCAACTCCTTTACAAAATCTAACACCTATATAAACAATCTCTTTACATTCTTTTCCTTTTCTCTTCATTTCACCTAAGTGTTAGCCCTCACCAAGAGATCTCTCCTCCTTCTCAACCTCAACCCTAGCTCCAAGAACCACCTCAAGGACTTCATCTCCACCTCAAGCAACCACCTTGGACCTTGGATCATAGCCTTCTTCGCCACCGAAGATCACCTTGGCGCCATTCGTCGTCAACGACTCTTTCGACCGCATAAAACACCGATTGATCACTCCTAGTGAGTATTTTTACTCACCAAGACTAGACAACTTCTTTATATACTTGTGTTGTCAATTCATGTACACTTGTGCCATAAAAATCGTATCTTTAGACCATCAAACACAACCAACAAAACCCTAATTCGTACCCAGTTTTTCCCACGATTAGTCGACTTAACCTAGGAATTAGTCGACTAACCCACCTGTTCTGAAACATAACTTTTCTAGAAACACAGTTTTAGTCGACTTAGCCTAATTACCAGTCGACTAGAGACCCTTAGTCGACTACACCCTTGACCCTAGTCGACTAACATTCCCTGTAACAGAAACCCAACTTTCTGTATCTCAGTTTTAGTCGACTTGGAGTATCTGTCAGTCGACTTGAGACCCCTATTAGTCGACTACTCCCTTGACCCTAGTCGACTAACTTTCCCTGAAACAGAACCTCAACTCTCTGGAACCCAGTTTTAGTCGACTAATTCAGACTGTTAGTCGACTAGACACCCTACTAGTCGACTAACCCTTCCACCTAGTCGACTAATTCTGACTGTTTGTCTTAGTTGATTTCTTTTCTGAATTTGGATCTTATCATTGGTTCATGTGCTATGTATTATTGTTACTTGTGCTTCATGACTGATACCTCATGACATGTTACTTGATGGATCTTACTTCATATTACACCATGACTTATTATTATATATTTCCACTTCATGACTTATTATTGTGTAGTCTCATTCCATAACTTGTTAATCAATGGATATCACCACTTATCATGCCATCACTTGAACCAAGCATGATACACTTGACTTTTGTATAAAATGGACCAACTTACATCGGGTCGGGGGAAAACATGCGGATATCGATATGTGTTCGTGTTTACAGTGGTTTTAGGAATGTTGTGCAACTCATGTTTCGGTCTGACCTGTGGGCCACCAGGGGACCGAGGGGAGTGCTTGCTCCCTCTTCCTGAATACTATCATGATAAAGGGCATACATAAGTCCCTCCTGTTAGGCCTTGCGGTGGTTCCGTTACCAAGCAACGGAACACCCTGGACCGTGGTCCCGGGCATGCACGGGACCCACTGTAAACATAGTTCGTCGATAAACCGCTGGTTTCCAATAACAGCCTTGCTTTTCTAGGATATGGATCTATGTGCTCTGGGACGCTGGGTCACATAGCTAGATATCACAGTAAGGCAAGTAATAATAATAAGACGTTAACTGTAGATCTATTGCATTATGACTGTATCTCCTCATGCTATCCATTACTTGCAGATTTATATTCCTTGTACTGTTCCAGCTTCCTTATTCATGTCTCTTAGCCACTTGGCTATAGTTGTTTATTGTTAACATGTCTTGACTCCCTGGATTTGCATATTCAGATCCCGAAGCTTGGAACGAAGTGGAGCCATCCACGGAGGATCAAGCTTATTTTAGTGAGCAGGCCGAATAGTTCCAGTCCCTTCGTGCTAGATTCTCTCTTTTGACTCGCGAGATCTTCATCCACCTCGTGAGCTTTTGTACACATATTGTGTATTTTACTTTTGGACTTGGTTGTGATGTAATACACATGTATTGTGTAATACTTTATCATATCTTGTATAACTTGTATGTGTACTTTTTAGTTGGCATATGTATGGATACTACGCTTTGTCGTGTACTCTGATTCTTGTTGTACTTATTTGCTTAGCGTATATACGTGTGGGGCATTTCCTGACCTACGTATATACGTCGCAGTGACGTCCCCGTATTCGTGGAATTGGGGCGTTACAGGTTGGTATCAGAGCCTAGGCTCTCACACCTAAAGTACAATCAAGCGGCAAATCCTAGTAATTTGCTATTGCCAACTACAATGTACAAAGTTATCTAGTCCTTCTTGATTCCTCCTTGATTCCATTTTTGTATCCTAAACTCCTTCCATATTCTCAATTCCAGTTATCTTATCCCAATTCGGTATGGAGAGAAGGACGGGACGAAACCATTCCGGACAAGCGTCGAATGGACCTGCGGGAGAGAATGTGGACATTCTGAGGGTGATTCAAACCATGATGGAGAACCAGCAGCAACAGACCGAACTTCTTCGGCAGGAGTTGGCAGCCCCTAAGGAACAGAGGCCGGGGAATATTTCAGATTTCAGACGGCTGCAACCGGCCATATTCACGGGTGAAGAGAAACCCCTGGATGCCGAGCAATGGCTGACGGATACATCAGATCTGCTGAATGCAGCCAGAGTACCAAAGGAGAACCAAGTTGAGGTCGCCAAGATTCAGTTAAAAGATATAGCTAGGACTTGGTGGCCAGCTGAGGAGGCCAGACTGGAGAAGCCTGTCACCTGGGACACGTTCTCCAAGAGTTTCTACAGCAGATTCTTCCCTGCTACTGCTCAGAAAGACATGGAGGAGCAGTTCATCAGATTGCAGCAATGGAACAAGTCAGTGGATGAGTATGCAGCAGAGTTTCTCAGGCTTAGCCGCTTTGCTCCGTACATGGTAGCGGATGAGGAGAAGCGGGCAAGCAGATTCCAGCAGGGATTGCAGATGGACATCCAAGTTTTCTTGATGCCCCAGCAGCTGAAGACCTATTCAGAAGTCCTTACCATAGCTCGGGAAGTGGAGCGTGGGCTAGAGAAGAAGCAAGTGAACCAGATGAGGAATCAGGCCATGAAGAGGCCGTTTCCACCAATGGGAAGAGGAGGCCCATACAGAGCATCTAAGGTTCAGGCCAGGCAACCATTCAGACCAGCTCCTTACCAGATGGCTCAATCAGGTCCTATCTGCAACTTTTGCCAGAAACCGGGTCATTCTCAACAGAATTGCCGAAGGGCAAATGGATTATGCTTGGTGTGTGGTTCCCGAGACCATTCCATTGAAGCCTGTCCACACAGGAGAATGGGGATTACCAATCAAGCTCTACCGGCACTTCAGGGACCATATGGACAGAGATCACTTCCAGGGCCACTTGGACAGAGGAACCAGGGACCAGTGATGAGGAGAGCTCCTCCCCCTCCTTCACAGCAAGCTATTCGCCCAGTTCAGAGAGGAGCTAGGACTGCAGCAGGGCGTGGAAGGGGCAAGCATATAATTTGTCGCCAGCAGAGGCTGAGACATCTGAGGAGGTGATAACAGGTACCATCAGAGTTTATTCTAAACCTGTCCTCGCTCTCTTTGATTCGGTGCTTCCCATTGTTTTATCTCAGACCATTTTGTGGCATTGCATTCTATACCTGTTAGATCTTTAGACCACAAATGGGATATTAGTACTGGGAATGGAGTAGTCGTATCTTCTAGAGTTTGTACTGATTGTCCAGTAGAACTTTGTGATATGACCTTGGCCATAGATATGCTCGTACTAGACACCAAAGGGTACGACGTAATCTTAGGCATGACCTGGCTCAGTCAGTACCACGCAGTTATTGATTGTAGGGAGAAGAAGATTAATTTCAGAATCCCTCATCAACCGGAGTTCCAATTTAGTGGAGAAGTGAAGTCTACCAAGGAAAGACTCGGATGACTACTTCGGAGGTTCAGAAGCAGAAGGTACCGGTGTGGGATGAATTCCCAGGAGTGTTTGCTGAGATCTCAGGACTGCCACCTGACAGGGTGATCGAGTTCTCCATTGACACAGTTCCAGGAGCAGCTCCTATATCCAAGGCTCCGTACAGGATGGCACCGATGGAGTTAGAGATTTTGAAGAAGCAGCTGCAAGAATATTCAGACAGGGGATTGATTAGGCCAAGTACTTCACCATGGGGAGCTCCAGTACTGTTGGCGAACAAGAAGGATGGTGGTAAGAGACTTTGTATTGATTATAGGGAATTGAACAAAGTTACCATCAAGAACAAGTATCCCTTACCCAGGATTGATGACCTGTTTGACCAGCTTCATGGAGCCCGGGTATTCTCTAAATTGGATTTACATTCGGGTTACCATCAGTTGAGGGTGAAGAAAGAGGATATCCCGAAGACTGCATTCAGGACCCGTTATGGCCACTATGAATTTCTAGTTATGCCTTTCGGATTCACCAATGCCCCTTCAGTTTTCATGGATCTGATGAACAGAGTGTTCTCGCCCTATTTGGATCAGTTTGTAGTTGTTTTTATAGATGACATCTTGATCTATTCAAAGAGCAACAGGGAGCATGCAGAACACTTGAGGATTGTATTGCAGACTCTACAGCAGGAGCAGCTTCATGCTAAGAGGAGCAAGTGTGATTTCTGGTTGGACCGTATAGCCTTCCTTGGACACATTGTTTCAGCGGAAGGAATTTCAGTTGATCCCAGCAAGGTCCAGGCAGTGAAGGATTGGCCAATTCCGAGGACGGTGACTGAGATTAAGAGTTTTCTGGGACTAGCCGGATATTACCGACGCTTTGTCCAAGATTTCTCTAGGATTGCAGCCCCATTAACCCAGCTCACCCGGAAAGGGGAAAGGTACATATGGACAGAGGAATGTACTGCAGCTTTTGAGCAATTGAAGCAGAGGCTCATTTCAGCTCCAATCTTGAAGACTCCCTCAGGAAGAGGAGGGATGGTCATCTTCAGTGATGCATCAGGAAAAGGCCTGGGGTGTGTACTTATGCAACATGATCATATCATAGCTTATGCATCCAGGCAACTGAAGACTCATGAGCGGAATTACCTAACTCATGACTTGGAACTAGCAGCTGTTATTTTTGCCTTGAAGATCTGGAGGCATTATCTTCTGGGAGATAAGGTGTTGATCTACACGGATCACAAGAGCCTCAAGTATATTTTCTCACAGAAAGAGTTGAACATGAGGCAGAGAAGGTGGCTTGAATTGATGGCGGACTACGATATTGACTTGCAATATCATCCGGGCAAGGTCAATACCGTACCGGATGCACTGAGCAGGAAGCCAGAGAATAGAGTGCTTGTCCAGCTTACTCAGCAGAAGGAGTTGATTCAAGACATCATCAGATTGGACTTGATGTTGGTACAAGGAGGTGATAAGGCAGGACAGTTCATGACTTTGCAGATTCAGTCAACATTAATAGATGAGATCAAGGAAGCTCAAAAGGAAGATCCCAGATTGCAGAAATTCCGAGCTCAGGTAGAGGCTGGATTGAGGACTGATATCTGTATTCATCCAGATGGTGCTTTGTATTATGGTAGCAGGATTTGTGTTCCCCAAGGAGAGATTAGACAGAAGGTTCTAGCAGAGGCACACAGTTCAGCTTATTCTATACACCCAGGGGGAACCAAGATGTATCAGGACTTGAAGAAGCAGTTTTGGTGGAATGCTATGAAAAGGGAGATAGCTCAGTTTGTAGCCAAGTGCTTGGTGTGCCAGCAGATAAAGATAGAGCATCAGAGATCAGCTGGACTTCTTCAACCTTTGCCGATACCCGAATGGAAGTGGGAGCACATCACTATGGATTTTGTTACGGCATTACCTCGGAGTCCTAAGGGTAATAATGCCGTATGGGTAATCATTGATCGCCTCACCAAGTCAGCCCACTTCATACCATTCAGGGTGGGTCAGTCAACAGAAGTTCTGGCAGACAAGTACATGAAGGAGATAGTTCGTCTGCATGGAGTTCCAGTTAGTATTGTATCAGACAGAGACACCAGATTCAGATCTCATTTCTGGGAAAGCCTCCAAGAAAGTCTAGGAACTCGTCTGAAATTCAGTACTTCATATCATCCTCAGACAGACGGACAATCTGAGAGGACTATCCAGATTCTTGAAGATATGTTGCGGGCCTGCATGATTGAATTCCAGGGATCATGGGAAGACCATCTTCATTTGGCTGAATTTTCTTATAATAACAGCTATCAGGCAAGTATCAAGATGGCACCTTTTGAAGCATTGTATGGAAGGAAGTGCAGGTCGCCGATTTGTTGGGATGAAGTCGGTGAGAGGAGACTTTTGGGACCAGAGATCCTGATTCAGACAACAGATAAAGTCAGGATTATCAGAGATCACCTCAGGGCAGCGCAGAGTCGGCAGAAGAGTTGGGCAGACACACTGAGAAGGCCATTGGAATTCCAGGCAGGGGATCATGTGTTTTTGAAGATATTACCTACCAAGGAAGTAATCCGGTTCGGTACTCGTGGAAAGCTTAGTCCGAGATACATCGGCCCATTCGAGATCTTGGACCGAGTGGGAGAGGTGTCTTACAGGTTGGCGTTACCGCCATCTTTGGACGGAGTTCACAATGTATTCCACGTATCTCATCTGAGGAAGTATGTGAAGGATGATAGTCATATTCTGGATCACTCCGAACTGGAACTACAGCCGGACTTATCATATCAAGAGCAGCTGATGACCATTTTGGATAAGAGTGTCAAGACACTGAAGAACAAGGCTATACCATTAGTGTTGGTGTCTTGGAACAGACATGCGCCAGGAGAGGCCACGTGGGAACGAGAGGACGTTATCCGTGAGCGTTACCCTCAGCTCTTCACATCTTGATTTGGTGAGACTCTTTCCTTCTATTCTTCTCTACTGTTATCTTCCATCTTATCCTTCTCTACTTGTTACCTTTCACTTTACGAAATTTCGAGGACGAAATTTTTGTAAGGTGGATGGATTGTAATACCCCGTTTCCGGAATACGTACTTAGTTGCGTATTCAGTTTTTCGATCGTATTTTTCGATTTACTTCCTGTATTTGACCGATTTCAGTTTTAAAAATCATTTTCCAATATTATATGTTTTCTATGATTTTCTGGAATTTTCCTGAATTTAATTAAATATTTTCAAAACCGGTGTCGACCAGTGCCGCTGATCGATTCTCGGATTTTTAATTCACAAACAGTTAGGAATTTCTAGAAGGTCCTTTAGACTTTATTTCTTAGAATCATATTTTCTATCTAAATACTTTTTCTGGGAATTTTATGAATTTATGAAAGTTCCAACGGAGTCGGTAGATAACTGATTCCGGGATTTTTAGTTTTAAAACTATAAATTATTTCTTCAAACGAATTTCACCATGAGTCTTAAAATGTTATTCTTGATTTTTAGTAAAATTTTCGGGTCGTTCCGAGATACTTGAATTTCGGACGATTCCGGTATTTTCCAAAATTCCATTTTCCAATTTTCCAATAATTCCAATTTTCCACATAATCCCACTCACTTTCACCTAATCCTTTTTAAATCCCACTCATTCTCTCTCTCCCCCATGGCCGGCCAAGTGGCCAAGTGAGGGACACCTCACCCTCCCCATATTTGCACAAAACCCCTCTCAATTACACTATTTGCAACTCCTTTACAAAATCTAACACCTATATAAACAATCTCTTTACATTTCTTTTCCTTTTCTCTTCATTTCACCTAAGTGTTAGCCCTCACCAAGAGATCTCTCCTCCTTCTCAACCTCAACCCTAGCTCTAAGAACCACCTCAAGGACTTCATCTCCACCTCAAGCAACCACCTTGGACCTTGGATCATAGCCTTCTTCGCCACCGAAGATCACCTTGGCGCCATTCGTCGTCAACGACTCTTTCGACCGCATAAAACGCCGATTGATCACTCCTAGTGAGTATTTTTACTCACCAAGACTAGACAACTTCTTTATATACTTGTGTTGTCAATTCATGTACACTTGTGCCATAAAAATCGTATCTTTAGACCATCAAACACAACCAACAAAACCCTAATTCATACCCAGTTTTTCCCACGATTAGTCGACTTAACCTAGGAATTAGTCGACTAACCCACCTGTTCTGAAACATAACTTTTCTAGAAACACAGTTTTAGTCGACTTAGCCTAATTACCAGTCGACTAGAGACCCTTAGTCGACTACACCCTTGACCCTAGTCGACTAACATTCCCTGTAACAGAAACCCAACTTTCTGTATCTCAGTTTTAGTCGACTTGGAGTATCTGTCAGTCGACTTGAGACCCCTATTAGTCGACTACTCCCTTGACCCTAGTCGACTAACTTTCCCTGAAACAGAACCTCAACTCTCTGGAACCCAGTTTTAGTCGACTAATTCAGACTGTTAGTCGACTAGACACCCTACTAGTCGACTAACCCTTCCACCTAGTCGACTAATTCTGACTGTTTGTCTTAGTTGATTTCTTTTCTGAATTTGGATCTTATCATTGGTTCATGTGCTATGTATTATTGTTACTTGTGCTTCATGACTGATACCTCATGACATGTTACTTGATGGATCTTACTTCATATTACACCATGACTTATTATTATATATTTCCACTTCATGACTTATTATTGTGTAGTCTCATTCCATAACTTGTTAATCAATGGATATCACCACTTATCATGCCATCACTTGAACCAAGCATGATACACTTGACTTTTGTATAAAATGGACCAACTTACATCGGGTCGGGGGAAAACATGCGGATATCGATATGTGTTCGTGTTTACAGTGGTTTTAGGAATGTTGTGCAACTCATGTTCCGGTCTGACCTGTGGGCCACCAGGGGACCGAGGGGAGTGCTTGCTCCCTCTTCCTGAATACTATCATGATAAAGGGCATACATAAGTCCCTCCTGTTAGGCCTTGCGGCTGGTTCCGTTACCAAGCAACGGAACACCCTGGACCGTGGTCCCGGGCATGCACGGGACCCACTGTAAACATAGTTCGTCGATAAACCGCTGGTTTCCAATAACAGCCTTGCTTTTCTAGGATATGGATCTATGTGCTCTGGGACGCTGGGTCACATAGCTAGATATCACAGTAAGGCAAGTAATAATAATAAGACGTTAACTGTAGATCTATTGCATTATGACTGTATCTCCTCATGCTATCCATTACTTGCAGATTTATATTCCTTGTACTGTTCCAGCTTCCTTATTCATGTCTCTTAGCCACTTGGCTATAGTTGTTTATTGTTAACATGTCTTGACTCCCTTGGATTTGCATATTCAGATCCCGAAGCTTGGAACGAAGTGGAGCCATCCACGGAGGATCAAGCTTATTTTAGTGAGCAGGCCGAATAGTTCCAGTCCCTTCGTGCTAGATTCTCTCTTTTGACTCGCGAGATCTTCATCCACCTCGTGAGCTTTTGTACACATATTGTGTATTTTACTTTTGGACTTGGTTGTGATGTAATACACATGTATTGTGTAATACTTTATCATATCTTGTATAACTTTGTATGTGTACTTTTTAGTTGGCATATGTATGGATACTACGCTTTGTCGTGTACTCTGATTCTTGTTGTACTTATTTGCTTAGCGTATATACGTGTGGGGCATTTCCTGACCTACATATATACGTCGCAGTGACGTCCCCGTATTCGTGGAATTGGGGCGTTACAGTTATCGCTCCAAAGGCTCAAATGGGCGGTGCTTCCACTTAGGAGGCCCCCATTTAAGGTAATAAAACCATCAAAACTGGTTCCGCAATTAAAGGGGCATGAAGAGTTTTCTTAACTCTTAAGTTTCTTTTGAATTTGAATCGCCAACGTGAGGTTTATGCCTGTGTTTAATTTTCAGGCGCGGCTCTTGTACTGGTAGGCAAGATGTGGATTTGACGATTTCTCCATCTTTGCTTCATTAGCTTGGGTCTGCGTCTGTTTGCTGAACGCGGGCTTCATTGAATCTAGCATTTTGATCTCAATACTCAGAATTTCTCTAAGTGAGGAAAGTTCAGACGCGGACTTCATGTGATCCACGCGTCTTTAAAGCCGGACGCAGGCTTCACTAAGTCTCGCGTCTAAGTCCATCACTTAGAAAATTTTCTAAGTTTGTGGATTTTAAAACGTGGGATTCATGCGAGCCTCGCATCTTTGAGTTTAGACGCGGATTTCGCTGATTTCACGTCTGAACTCATTCCTATGTTTGACTTTCAAACACTTAGCCATTTTCTTTTAGATTTCTGACTTATGTATTGTCCTCTTTGCAGTACGATATTCTTCTAGCCCATTATACAAGAAGTGCCACTTTGGGCACATAGGTGGCGTTGACCCGAATTTGACCTTTGTGGTCTAGAGAACTACTCTTGTGACTACTGGTAAGTCAAAAGAGCGCAAGGATAGGATCAGCAAGGCCCATATGCTAATCCTTCGGGAGATCTTTTCTGATGGGCTATTCGAGTCAGACTCTCGTGCTCTGCTGAGGAAACCTGGCTTCTTCTTTAGTGACACCATCACTGAGGAAGATAGGATCCTGTGTGACGGAGATTATAAGTGGCTCCGCCAGATAGGAGACATGAGGTTTTTCCTTCTCAACATAGAGAGGATGTACCCCTTGTCCTATCTTCAGCACATGTCGGTACATCACGCGATGGAGTAGGATCTTTCCAAGTTTGTCTCCGGTATGTCCCTCGGCAAATTGGGTGTTAAAGAAGCATACCCTATTAGCCACGGGAAAGATGTATTCGGTTTATTTTTCAGGTTAGTCAGGGCTGAGTATCCGAAAGGGAAAACCCCTCAGCTGACCTCCACCTTCATTAATCAATTTCTGAAGGTAAGGGGTGATTTTCCTGCTGAATTTCGTCCGCCCGGGTGGGTCCACTCTACTGACAAGTCATGGTGGAGCAGGATGGTTTGATTTGTTCTCACTGAGCTCAGGGATTTGCTGACACAAGTGAGATTATACCATTCGGTTAGGGCCATTCAATATGGCCTCCCGCAGAGCTCCCACAACTTTTATGGCATTTTGGAGCATTATAATCCCCTGACGGGAACATTTTTTACCCCAGTCGGAGAAATGGGACTCGCTCTACATGAGCTGTATGAAGTATTGGGGCTAGTAATGAGAGATGCCCCTTATGAAGAGTACGTCCCGACCTCGGAGGAGCTTCACCTCTTGAGGAAAGAAGATCCTGCGGTGTACGAGACATATTGGGAAGTGATGTGTCACTTTCACATCTGCAGGCAGATATCCACTGGAGGAATAGGGGTGTTAAGCAGATGTCCTGGGTGAGCTATCTGTTCACCGACATAAATGAAAAATCTAGCTCAGTGACTAGTCTGGCCCCTTGCACCGATGAAGAAATCGTCGAGAGGATCAATGCTCCATAAGCTCCTACACCACCGAGTCAAATGAGGACACTTTCAAATCTGACACGGTTTTTGAAAGTTTTTACCACCAGGCCTAGATTCCTATCTCCGATCGGGCTCTTTTGACGGGTTTTCTTATGCTGTGGCTGAAGCATTGTGTGGTGCCAACACTGCCGCACGAAGTAATCGTTGTTGACGTAGTGTACCCGGCGGTCCAGCTAGCGCACGAGAAGTCAATCTCCCTTCTCCCGGCGATGGTAACCGGGATCCAGAGCGGGTTGTGGGCGCTGACCAAAAGCTTGTGCCAAGTGGAGGCCATTGTAGACTTCTAGGGTAGGCCCGTGGTAGATTCTGAAGGAAGGCCAGAAGTGAGAACTCCTAATCCCAGAGTCGAGCTTCCATACACGTACCTAATGGCCTGGTACGTCTTGCACTGCCCTTCACTGATGACGGCAGTGTCCCCCTCCGAAGGCTTTATTCCTTTCGTGCAGAGGCTAGAGAATTCGAGCTGGTTTCATTACTATATGTACTTTGTTCAAAAATCTATTCTGAGCAGCTCGAATTATCAGCTCGACCGTTGCTTTCCTGAAATTTCTTGCGCATCCTACGGGTATAAGTTTGCTAACCTTGCAGGACCAGATAACTTCACAAGACTGCCACCTGGAGTCTTTTGGTGGCTGATCAATATTCGACGTGGATATCTAATCTTCCGGCAAGGTGACTTATGTACGATCGAGCCTTACAGCCAAGTCGTTTTGCTCAACAGTTTGGTTATGATCAATTATATATCGGCAACCCTAACGCTGGATTCCGCTTTAATGGCAACCTATTTGAAGGTGCCCGGGCGTGGTACTACAATGTAGCTGGAGGGACGAGAGCTATTTTTAGCCTGCCTTACAGGATGCCCAATTGTCATACCAGCCTCAGTTTTTACACCTAGTACTTCCTTGCTAGCAGGGTGCCTGGCTTCGGAGGAATAAATACCTCTTGCATTAAGAGTATCAAGGCGTCTTATAAAGCCAAGTTGGAGTTCAACAAATGTGTACGAGGTATAACCGAGTACCAGGTAGCCGAGAGGGAAACACGAAGGGAGGTAGGGATGGAGCCCATGAGGGAGGTCAGTCGAACAGGGGCAACAACTACAGAGCCGGAGCCTCGAGTATTAGTAACTAAGAAGCAATCCACCAGAAGTGGTCGGCAAGCTGTGGCCAAGAGTCCTTGTGGCTCTACTTCCCAGGGTGAGCCCAACCTGAAGAAGGCCAAGAGAGGGTCTGAGGTTGAAGTTTTGACGCAGATGCCTGAAGTAGTCCTTGCTGGTGCTGAAGAGCAGGAGGAAGAAGAAGAAGAAGAGAAGGAGGCAGTCTCAACTCTTCGCTCCTGAGGTCTGCATAGTAGGGGCCTTGCGATTCTAGCAGAGGAAGAGTCTGCGGGCAAATCCGTCATGGCCGAAGGGGTCGAACGGCCTAAAGTTGACTTGGTGGAGAGGGATGATGCTGAGATTCCGGGAGTCTCAACTCAGCATGGACCCTCTTCGGCTCAAGAGAGAAGGGCAGAGGTGCAACAACCTAGGTCTCCCAGGCTGTTGATGCCTACCTTACGAGTTGTTGAACCCAGCCCTACTACCGAGGTACTTAGTGGTAAAGCTCCGATCACTGAGATTTCTTGGGTCCGATTGTCGTCTTCGTCATCCGAGGAGCATGAATATTATTTTGGCGAAGAAGTCGACTTCGGTGACGAACCCACTCTTCCTGATAAGAGCAAATTCTCGCATATATCAGAGGAAGAGATGCAGGGGTTCGTTCCTGTGATGGTTCCGCGATAGGAGAGATTGCCACCGTTGAGAGTATTTCTTTTATTCTCCATAATTGCATCTCCATCAGGTTGGAAAAATGTTTTAATCTTTCCTTTTGAATTTCTTCTATAGGGCTGGCTGCCGGTAGCAAAGCCACAACTTCTTCTCACATTGAGGAGATGATTCAGGAGCTGGCCCAGCAGGAGGGCCTTGAAGTTTCCGCTACCGAGATGCCTCATGAGGGTGCAACTGCAGAGATTGGGGAACCCTCCTCTCCAAGTGGCTTGTCTAAAGACTTCTCGTCTTCGGGTCCTCAACTTGGTAAGAGAATATAGATGTGTCTTATATGCTTTTTTTATTACTGACATTAACGTTATGGTTGCAGACAGCACTGGGGTAGCTCAAGTAGAGGATCCTGCGGCAAGCGTTGGCGCAGAGGATAGCAGTTCAAACTTCGGCCAGTGAACCCAGTGTCGTAGAGTTTGTTGCCGCCTCTGTTGTCGTGGAGGCTACCACAACAACCATCTCGGAGGTGTTGGCCTCGGCCTTGGTATCAGAAGAGCCTGTTGTCGACCTCATCCCCGCACAAGTTGAGTCAACTCTCTTTTCTGTGAGTGTTACTCATCCTGTTATAGAGAGGGATCTGGGAGTGCACTGGCAGGGTCGTCTCCAGCTACCGACATCATGAAAGAACTAGCGCATGAAATGGTGCAACAATTTTCACTTCCATGAAGTCCTGCATTGAGTTGGTCATTTCTGGGGGAAGTTCCTTCGAGTTTGCTCGGATGCTACTTGAGAATCAGATCGAGAACATCCGTCACACTAGAAATCCTGCACAAGGTAGGGCGTATTTGATGCTGGTTGAACAGCTGAGGATATGCCTGAGGAAACTGAAGATCCTAAAAAGGCTAGCTCGATGGATGAGGCTCGGTCGACATTAAGTAAGCTCCTCACTACTCAAGAACATGAGCGAAAAGAGATGGAGGAGTAGATGGCTGAAGAGGCCCGTTATCTCCAAAACTTCCAAGCCGACTACCAAAGATTAGTTGACGATTCGAAGGAATCTAAAGTTGTCATCTAAAGTGCGGAGCAAGTTATCGCCACTGCTCAGGCTGCTATTGCTAAGGCGTAAGCCTTTATTCAAGTCAACGAGCAGAAACTTGTTGTCGCCAAAAAAGGCTGGAAGAGCTGGAAACTGCCAAGACGCAGGTTCAAGAAAATCTTGCTGCCTATTCCTCTAGATTGGAGTCTCTTCAGACACAGCTGGCTATGAAGAGATTCCTATCAGAGGAAGAGTTGCGGGTTCAAGCTTTGGCGGAAGCCGAGAAGGCACGCCAGCGGGAGATGCAGCGCCCCCGGAACGGATCCATTCTTTGGCGGGGCAGGATTATTAGCCTTCCTTCCCCCTCTTTTTTTTTTTTCCCTATCTTTCCATAACACTTCATTTGTCAAATAAGAGAGTGTTTGTATTACTTTTTGTCAAATAATAAAAGTTGTCAAATTTTTGCCTCGTCTTTACTCTTTCTTTGCTTTTGAGAATCAGACGAACTCTTTGTTGCTTGGATGAACTCAGCTTTCATAGTTGCAACCCTTGACTATTTGTGAAAACGTAGTCCTTAGTCATTTTTTTAGGACACGGCCATGAATGATAAGCTCAGGCTATACTGAGTTTGTGATTGAGACGCAGCTCTCACTTGTAGTAGAGACGCGGCTCTAAACTGTTGATGAAAATATAGCTCTGGCTCATCGAGAGAGATGCGACTCTCAGCTGTTTGAATGGGGACGCAGCTCTGGCTCCTCAAGAGAGACGCAACCCTACGTTCTTCAATTTGACAAAGGGGGACGCGACCTTTAGATTTGCGAAAGGACACGAACTTCAGGACGTGACTCTGAATTGCTGAGGAACGCGGTCCTGGCTTACTAAGGAGACGTAGCTCTGGAATATTAAGAGGACGCGGCTCTGGATTATTAAGGAGATGCGGTTTGTGGCTCATTCAATTTGGACAAAAAGAACGTAGCCCTTGAGTCTGTGCAAGAACGCGGACTTCAGGACGCATCTTTCTAGCCTTGTGAAAGGACGCGAGCTTTAGGACACAACCTCCAAAGCGTCACATGCAATCCTTTCTTAAAGATCTTGTTGCATATTTTAATGCCAAGTCGGCGATGACGGTTGGGGACTTGTGTCTTTGGTATTTCCCGAAGCAACAATCCACGTGTCACATCTATATTGGATTTGATATCCGTGTGGATATTAAGGCTGATGACTTTGATTTTTATGCCATTAATTACAAGCCTTATGACTTGCCTATAAGTAGGCCTCATCCTCTTAACAGTCCTAAATCTTGATTGTTTTCCTTTTTGAGTATGCGCTCTGAGGGACTTTGTCTTGATTGTCTATCTTTCCTTCAAGGGCATAGGTTCTGATGAACAACAAGAACTCAAAGGTTCCATGCTTTCCTTCAATCTTCTTTGAAGATTATCACTATCAAGTGATTTCAAGATCAAAAAGTATTGCTTTAAGTGCTTTTACGACTGTGCCTTGATAAATGAAGTCTAATTCCTGAACCGTGCCTTGACACATGAAGTACAACTTCTAGAGAATTCTTCTTCGGGTAGGAACTATTTTTTTGCCATGAAATACTCAGTATCTCTGAAATTTCGTCTTCCTGTCCATGAAGAGACTCTGTCTCTTGATTTCCTCTTGAGATCTGATTGACGCGCCCATGTTCTGTAGACACGCCTTTCAGTTTTCTTGATGAAACGTTAGCTTATGGACTTTAAAAAAAAAAATCTGAGTCGCAAGTTCCTTAGACGCGAGTGTGATAAATTCTACATTTAAATCTTGAAATGCGAACTTTGTATACGAAGCTCGCGTCTGGGGTTCTTGATTTAGAGAATTTTAAATCTGCTCTTTTGAGACCCCTGGACACGAATATGGCAAGCTTTGCGTCTCAGACGCAAGTGTGGCGAATCTGCATCTTAAAGTTACTTCAGGCAGTTTTTAAGACCCGCGACTGCATTCTTGATTCGTGCCTCGCGTCTCACATCTCGGACGCAAGTCTAAAACCAGACTGCATTTGGCTCCATATTCTCTGCCTCGGTTAACCCGCGTCTAGAGTTCATAACTTCAGTCTCGCGTTTGTGCCTCAGATTCCCTGTTCCTGTCTTTGTAGAATTCTAACCCTTGGGTTTTTGTTCTTTGCAGGTTGGTAGCCTCACGTTAGTCTCCTGCGTCTTTGCCGGGTTCATAGGAGAATATTTAGACTGGTCAGCTTGTTCGATTGGCGAGCACTCGAGAGATCAGAGCTCCTGTCCATGGGTGCGCTTGGTTCATGGGAGAATATTTGGATTGGCCCTGCTTGTTTGATTGGCGAGCACTCGGGAAATCAGAGTTCCTGTCCATGGGCGAGGAGGATCCGCGCGGTTACTAGTACCTGTCAAGGCCCTATTGGATATGACGCACCAGCAATGCCCCGGGTCATGGTCACAGTGGGTATGGTGGTGGGTATGGTGTTTTTGAAGGCCAAAGGAAAGAGGATGTCACCAGTAAGGTCTCGGATCCTCCCTTCACCAATCTTACTCAAAGAAGTGATAGCGACGAAAAGCCCATGCTTGTTGGATGACTTTCTGGTGGTGGAGATGCTCATTAAGCGAAGGATTACGACCCACACCAGTTGGTCGGGTGGAATCAGAATGCTCCCCTGCATTTCAACCTCGAGAAACACCATTGTTCTCAAGAAGAGAAGAAGTCGATCCGCTTTTCCTTGGCGCAGTCAAAAAGAAGAGTTTCATATACTTTTGATGTTTTAAGAAGTGAGTGCAACCTTTAACTGAGTAAAGGGACTTTTTTGTACTCCTTTGTTGTAACACTCAATCTTATTGTATAAGAGAGCGTCTTGTATCACTTTCATATGTTTGAATATCAATAAAAGTGACACTTTTTCTTGTCTTCTTATATACTTCCTCTTTGTATTGAAAATCAGACAAATAGAAGTGATTTCTTTTGATTTGCTAGAAATGTGATATTTAGCTTAGCAAGTCAAAGTTGGAATTCTTTTGGTTTGCTAGAAATGTGATATTTAGCTTAGCAAGTCAAAGTTGAAAATTTCCATTTAAGGAATTTAAGATTGCTGTTAGAGGTATGATATTAACTTGACAGGAGTGGGATGGTTTCTGTAGGCTTGCCAATCCACAAATGAGAACAAGTGAAGTTTTCACCCCTACAGAGGATTATGACTGAGTATTCATTAGAGGTTTAGTATTAACGTAATTAGGACTCAGCTGGGGATATGATGGAAATACTGTTAAAGTTGTAATATTAACCCTAAAGTGCTTTTAAGTGGACCTGCTATTCTGTTGACGAGAATAACAAGTGAGATTAGACCCGTTGGGGATCTAGGAGAATTTTTACCATTAGAGGTGTGATATTAACTTAACGGGTTAGATTAAATCTTATCAAAGGTGTGATATTAACTTGACAGGGATGTGAGCTAGAGGAGTGATGTTAACTTAGCTCTGTAAGAATTTCAGTTTCATTTGGGAATACTGAAAATAACACTGTTATAGGTGTAGTGTTAAATTTGACAGTGGAGGTAATGGTAGAGGTGTAATTTTGAACTTAACATTATTCATCTCGACTTCGATAGGAAAGTTTGAGGGAAAGTCATTGTCATAGGTGTACTGTTGAACTTAACAATGAACTGGATGCTAGAGGTGTGATGTTAAACTTAGCATCGCTCATCTCTGTTTCGATATGCAAGTCTGAGAAAAGGTGACTGTCAGAAATTTAATATTGAACTTGGCAGTAACTTAATCACTGTTAGAGGTGTGGTGTTAAACTTAACAGTAATTTGTCAGAGGTGTGATGTTAACATGATTAGTTAATTTGCGATATGAGTAATTTTGAGGACTTGTCATTCTATTAATGAGAATTGACAAGTGGAGTTTGGAATGTCAGAGGTGCAGTATTAACTTGACAAGAATTGATTTGCGATAGGAGCAATTTTGAGGACTTGTCATTCTATTGATGAGAGTTGACAAGTGAATCTCGTACTCACTGGGGGGTATTGACACTTTCCATTGTTAGAGGTATAGTATTAAACTTAACAATGATTGAATCTGCGGACTTGCCACTCTATGGAAGAGAATTGGTAGGGACTTTGGTGGAAAATAAAATGAATTATCAGAGGTGTAATATTAACGTGACAATCATTGATTTTCTAGGGACATGGGAGGTTCGCCGTTAGAGGTATAATATTAACATAACAACGGAGATTTTATCAGAGGTTTAATATTAACTTGACTGAATCTGCTGGAGATCAGGGAATCCGGCTTGTCAGAGGTTTACTGTTAATGTGACGTGTCCCAGCTCATTTCGTTAGAGAAATGAACACAGGTATTTTTTTTGCCCTACCATTCTGTGGAAGAGAATTGGTAGGAGATTTTGGAGGAGAGGATGGGACCAAGTCTCTTAGGATTTTTAGCAAACCCTCAGGTATCAACGGATTTGGTGTGCCCTTACCAACTACCGTTTGAGTTAGGCTATCCATGTTATTCCCCTCAGCATAATGAGTTGTTGAAGACTTATGCTGGACTTAAAAGCTAACATTTTCCTCTATCCTTAGCCGTCGAAGGCGTCGAGTGTTCATAGATACACTAGAGAAGAGTAACAAGGCTAAAACCGCAGTCTTGCATTTTGTTTCTTCTTCAATGTTTACATCATGCATTATGATGTAATTAGCGCTTGATCGGCTCGATACTGATCGACCGTGATATGATCCAGTAAATGAAGAAAGAAGCTTTTTTTTAGTGTTCTTTCAAATATCTTGGATCTGGAGTTTTGATCAGAGGTGCAATATAAACCTGATCATGGGAAGAATGCTATTAATAATATTTTTCAAGAATTTGTCGTTGATTGGCATCATGAGCATATCACCTTCTGGGGTTATTAGGCGATATGCTCCATTTGAGAAGACCGACTCTATTACAAATGGTCCTTCCCATTTGGGCTGAAATTTTCCTTTGGTCTTATGTGTCATCACCATGGGTCTTCTGACGGCTAAGACGAGGTCGCCTTTCTTGAAAGTCCGCTCTTTGACTTTCTTGTTGAAGGCTCTGGCAATCAGGCTTAATAGAGCTCGAACTGTTGTTGAGCTTGCAGGCGTTTCTCATCCAAAGCCTCCAGCTCTTGGAGTCGCAGTTCATACTTCTCATTTGTCATCTCTGTTGTCAAGGCAACACGTAGAGATGGGATCTGGATTTCTAATGGGAGTACGGCTTCACCTACATATACCAAAGAAAACGGTGTAGCTTTCGTCGGGGTTCGAACCGTCGTGCGATAAGCCCATAAGCATTCGCCTAATTTGTCGTGCCAGTCACGCTGGCTTCTTGAGACGAATTTCTTGAGAATTTTTTCAATAGTCTTATTGAAAGCTTCTGCAAGGCCGTTGGCGGCAGGATAATATGTCGTTGAAGACAAGCTCTGAATTCTGAACTTATTACAGAACCTCTGAAAGGCTTGGCTGACGAACTGGGGCCCGTTATCATGGACAATTCGTCGTGGCACGCCAAAGCGGTAAATGACGTGATGTTTAACGAAATTGATCACGTTAGATGTCTTTACCTCCTTCAAGGGGATAGCTTCAGCTCATTTAGAGAAGTAATCGGTTATGACTAGGATGACCCCTTTGGATGAAGGTGGTGAAAGTACACCTAGAGGGGGGTGAATAGGTGTACGGCTAATCTATGAATAATAATACAAAAATTCAAACTAATTGCAACACACTTAGTGTAACCAACGAGTGTAGCTGAATTCCCAGTGAAGGGCTCTGGACTAACTCCTCTTGATTCCTCTGAATAAGGGTTGAGGTGCTATATGAAGCTCTAGTGATTAAACACAAGTGAGGCACACAAACAAACACAACCAAGCATATATGAGTGATATGACAATATGAATCAATGCAAGGCACAATATAAGAGAGAGTTAGAGAAAGTGGATCAAACGCAAACACCAAGATATGTTTCGAGGTTCGAGCACACAGCTCTACGTCCCCGCCTTCACACAGAAGGATTTCCACTAACTCGTCCACACAGGACTTCCCACACATGGAACCTCCACTGAGGATTTTGGGCAATACAATAACTGGGAGTACACAACTCCTCTCTCAAACTGAATACAACCTCTCACAGAGGCAAGGCACAAAGCCACTCAAAGATCAACCTCACAAATGAGAGATAGGCACAAAGCCACTCAAACAACAATCACCTCACACTTGAGGGATTCCAACACAATCTCCACCTCTCACTAGAGGGAGCCAAACAACACTTCCACAATCACCTCTACACAAGAGGGATACCAACTCAATCACCTCTCACTAGAGGAATATCACAAAGATGGAAGGTTTACAACTTAGTGGTTTCCACAACCACAAACCAATTTCTTTTCCCACAAAATAAAGATCCTAATAGATAGGATAGTAGATAAGCTCAAGTGTGAGAAAATAAAGTGTTTTGAATAAAGAAAATCACATGGGAAAATCTCCAAATAGATATAGAATTTTAGATCAAAAAGAAATTCCCAAAAGACTATTTTCTTTGAATTATCAAACACTTTAAAAACAAATGAAGATTGATCTTTTAAACTCAAAAACTCTTTTGAAAAACTTGCTCTTAAAACACTTGAAAACTTGAAAACTTGTTGAGAAACAACTCAAATGGGGGATATTTATACTCCATTTGAAATCTGCCCGTTGGCAGCAGAAAAGGGCCAGATTGCCCTTCCGGTCGACCGGCCAACGGTCAAAAAATCGACCATTGAGCCCTCCGGTCGACCGCCCGGTTGACCACCTGGTCGACCGGGCCAAGGCTTACGGTCGACCGTCCGGTCGACTGCCCCCACCCGAGAGTGGGGTGACTTCAGTCAGTTGACCGCTCGGTCGACTGGCCAAGCCAACTTGGCCTTTGTTCACATCTCGTGCACATCGGTCGACCGGTCCGGTCGACCGACCACTGGTCCAATCGACCGTCCCGGTCGAACGCCAGAGCCTGGCAGCAGATTTTCAGAACTTAAAACTTGTCTTTTTATTGTTAAATAAATCCCATAAAATCTTTAAAATTCTACAAAAATAGATTCTTATTATATCTTTGAAATACAAACATGTTTGAGTAAATCAAACCATGTTACAAACATTTTGAACCATTTTTGTGACTTGGAAAATTTGCCTAAAATCAAATTCTGTATTTTCCAAAACTCAGATTTTTAAAATGGAAATCCGATTTTTCCAAAACACATGTAAATAAAAAACATGATATTTAAATAACTTTGAAGCATATAGTATATGGATAGAATCTAATATACATGAAAGAGATATATATCAATATTTTTGACATTAAAACCGAAAATAAGTTTTGTTTAAATACAAAACCCAAATACATGAATAGGTTATAAAATAAGCTTTCTTAAGAATATGAAGCATACATGTATATAAATCAAATGTAATATACATTAACCATGTAAACTTGTTTTGATTCATTTCTATTCATGAAAACTAAGATTGGTTAAACCGAAAACCAAAACCAATAAACATGAAACTTAAAACAAGTGTGTATGTTGTGAACTTGAGCATATCACACTATCTAACTTTACAATGGATCTAAACTAACTATTCTTAAACTAAACAAAGCGAAGCCTTCTTGTCTCCAAGCCGACTTGATCCAAACGCGATTCCCCGAGCTTGACTCCAACGAGTGCCAGATATGAACTTTGACGCTCGAGCTCTTGAATCACCATGTGAAAACTCCAAAACACCTTTGTTGAAGCTAATCATCTACTAATATCTTAGTTAAATATTTGAAACTAAATATCACAAGATTATTAGTAAACTATAACTACATGAGTTAATCATCATCAAAACTAGAGTGGAAGGCCTCTGGGCTGACAATCTCCCCCTGTTTGATGATGATAAAACTCATGGAGTTATACATGCATGGATTAAAGTTAAGCTTTAAAGAAGCTCCCCCTTAACTCATGCATAGCAATAAACAATAAGATATGTAATGAATGGTAAACATGAATATGCATAAACATGCATAAATAATGAAAGAAACATGCTCTTGATACCAAATTTTTAAAATAAATTCCTTTTCCTTTTTTTTAAAATAAACATGTTCTTAAATACCAATTGAAAATATAAACTTAAAATATTACTCTTGATACCAATAAAAATTTCAATTAAAAGCTTATCAATAAGAGCAATAAAAGCTCTTGATACCAATCAATAAAAGCTCTTGATATCAATTAAAAGATAATCAATAAAGCTCTTGATATCAACAATAAAAATTTTAACAAAAGTTCTTGATATCAATAAAATAAAACAATGAATATGTTCTTGATACTAATATCCATGCTCTTGATACCAATATCAACAAAACATCAAAACATCAAACAAACTCTCTTGATACCAATATGAAACAAACTTTGATATAAACTTACAAATAAACAATAAACATGCATATAAACTCAAATACTTCTCTCCCCTTTTTGTCAATCATCAACAAAGGGGTTAAAGTAAACAATAAAACAATATTCTCCCCTTTTTGTCTGAAACAAAAAAAATCAACTATGGGTGAAATCAAATCAAAACATTATGATGCCAATTAAATAAAATATATCAATTTAGTGCATCATGATATCAATTGAAAATAAATAAAACATACCAATTGAAAGTACATAAAACAAAATATTTTTAATATAAATTTAAATAAACATGTCTATATTATACCATTGAAAGTAAATAAAACATTTTGAAGAAATTAACCAAAAATTTTGATATCAATTGAAATATGTATACATATAGGTAATCTTGATACCAGTTATAAAAATTAGTACCAATTGAAAATATTTTACACTTTTGATACCAATTCGAAAAACATAAACCAATCTTTTTGGTTAAAACGCAAAACTCATTTTACAATAGAGATACCAAATAGAGAATAATATCAATTTAAAATATTTGATACCAATATTGAAAATGAAACATATATCAATTGAAAACAATTTCATTAAGAGCGAATGATACCAAAAAAAATCAATATCATTTTTCAATCATTTTTCAACATAAAGTGCAGGAGTAAAATACCAAAGGTAAATAAAACCAATTAAAAGGTGAAATATGAATTTTCTCCCTCTTTATGAAATGCCAAACAAAATGATGCATAAGCTTGTATAAGATACCAAATGAAACATAATCAATTGAAATATAATAGTCATTTAAGAAATCAAGCTTAGCATAACCAAAATTTGTGCTCAAAGATATAGAGATATAGTAAGCACAAATAAAATATATATATATGTATGTATAGGAAATTAAATACCAATCGAATTTGATACTATTTGAAATTGAAGCATACATATATAAGAACATATATGAGTATATAAAAAAAATGTCAATAGTGATATCAATTGAAAAGATCCAATGATATCAATTGAAAATACAATAAGGTCAAGTGTATAACTTATATTCCCTACCACCCATTCCTGCACATGTTTAAATAGATTTTCAATTAAGAGCATACAAGGTATGGTCGCCCAACTAGCCGCCCTTGGAAGGAAAGGGTTTTCAAAATAGGTTTGAAAATAGTTTAGCATAATTGAAAACTCTTCCAAAATGAAGAATACGAACTAGTTATATGATAAATTTGAAAACTAGTACGAAATCCTTCAAGTAAGAAATAAAACAAGAATATATTTCATAAAATATGAAAATCACTAAACTAGCGTCACTCAAAATCTATATAGCACATATAATACTCATGAAAACAAAATCATGAGAAAACATCAAGTAATATGAGTGTACAAATTTTGTGAAAGATATAGTCATGAAAATAGGCAATCAAGCTCATAATGAAATTCCTTGAAACATGAAAAACAAGAAAATCTAATTTTCATCAAAATAATTTAACCTTCAAGGCATATGTATGTCTTGTACAAACTAGAGTATACATACATATTCAAACATGAATGAGTCCACAAAAGTATATGTATGAAGGCAAGTGGCTCAATGATGTATATGTATAACTAATAGTTTAGACAAAATAGACATATACATGAAGTTTAGCATAAACATGAAAACATGTCCAAAAATAGAGAATACAATGAATCATCAAAACTAGACTATACTAGTACATCTAATGGGTACAAATGAGCATTCAAGCACAAACATATAATAATCTATTTGTGGCTCACTAGTTGTTCAAGTATGTATCCAAGTTTTAATGAAAACTAATATCTAAACATGTAATCAAAATATGAAGTATAGAAATCAAAACAAAACTTATAAATATATATGATCATTATGGTAAATGAACATGCATTAGAGTTAGGACATACACATTAGTTAAAATAAATGTGAGAACACAAAGGTATAACTCCATATTAAACATGGGTGATCTCAAATACTAATCATGCATATCACAAGTCTAATAATCATGACATTTAACATACTAATCATGAAACATCAAAATATGCTAAAAATCAACAATATGAAACGCATGTAAACATAAATAGGAGTTATCGTTACCAAACAATAGGGCACATCTCCGTATCTCCAAACTATGGTGGTCCTCCCATCAAACTCCCCTTGAAAGTGATGCATCCAAATAGTCCTCTTTAAGCTCGGAACGCATCCTCCTCAAGGCACCATCACTCTCACGTTATGTGAGAGCCTACACCTACATCAAAAATAGGAGTGGTCTTTGGTACCCACACTCTTTTGGGTTCATGGGGGTTAGCTCCTTTCCTAACCCAAACAAATTTAGTTGCTAAATTTGAATCATGTATACGATCATAACAAAACTTAGCAAGGTGGCCCTTACGTCCACAATGTGTACATGTGTACACATGAGCATACATTGTGTGATGGGTGTGAACGTGGGAGTATGTGTATGCCGTGTATGGTGTGCATGCAAAGATGGAACTTGTTTCTTGCGAAACATGGATTCCAACCATGTATGGTTCATGGCACAATGGCTCAAAGTGGAGCCCAAACAATCAACACTCTTCTTAAGAATAAATATATCATTTTCAATTTTTGAAGAAGAGGTGCATGCAATAGGTGAGCTAGAATGTGAAGCTACACTAGCATGACAAATATGAGAATCTATATCATTTTTCAAAACAATATTCTTCTTAGAAATCAAATCTAATTCTTTTGAAATAGAAATAATTTTGTTTTTCAAAGAATCATTTTTTTTTAAAACAAAGTCAAGTTTTGAAGTTAAAGATTCATTTTTCTTCAAAATATTTTCACAATCATTTTTATTTTTCAAAATCTTATTTTCATTTAAAACAAGTTCAAGTTGGGTTTTCAAAGAGTCACACTCATTTGAAATCTCAACCTTCTCTTGTAAAGCAATCTCAAGTATAGAAGATAAATTTTTATTTTCTTCTTTTAATCCAAAGCTATCCTTTTTCAAAAGTTTATATTTTGAAATCAAATTTTCACAATTTTTAGCTAGTTCATTATTTAAGGCATGTGCATCCATACACTCATTACAATAAGAACTAGTACTAACATCTAGTTGAGTATCCGAATGTATCTCAAGGGAGTCATTCCCTTAGACCATGAAGCAACGTTCGTCGGACTCGTCTCGACTAGATTTCCTCTTCTTATTGATAATCGTTTGTAGCTCGGGAGATGTCAAAATGTTCCACACTGCAAAAGCGGAATCATAATGAGAAAACACATGTAAATATTTTTTATCAAGATATGCTCTAAGTGCCTTTAGGGCTAGTGCATTGGCCTCTATATGCTTGCTATCACTAAGGTAGGATTCCTTGGTAATGGCAAGGTAAACTTTATAACCTAGGGCTTTTAAATGGCAACTCATCATAACCTTCCATATATCAAGTCTAGAGATATCAAACATAGGAGGGCTATCCATGAGTGCAAACTATATGTGTGCAAATGCAAACGCAAATGTAGATTAGCAAAATCAAGATCACACTCCTAGGTGGTTAAACCTAATATCAGGAGCGTAGGCTCTGATACCAATTGAAAGTACACCTAGAGGGGGTGAATAGGTGTACGGCTAATCTATGAACAATAATGCGGAAATTAAAACTAATTGCAACACACTTAGTGTAACCAACGAGTGTAGCCGAATTTTCGGTGAAGGGCTCTGGATTAACTCCTCTTGATTCCTCTGAATAAGAGTTGAGGTGCTATATGAAGCTCTCGTGGTTAAACACAAGTGAGGCACACAAACAAACACAACTAAGCATATATGAGTGATATGACAATATGAATCAATGCAAGGCACAATATAAGAGAGAGAGTTAGAGAAAGTGGATCAAACGCAAACACCAAGATATGTGTTGAGGTTCGAGCACACAGCTCTACGTCCCCGCCTTCACACAGAAGGATTTCCACTAACTCGTCCACACAGGACTTCCCACACAGGGAACCTCCACTGAGGATTTTGGGCAATACAATAACTGGGAGTACACAACTCCTCTCTCAAACCGAATACAACCTCTCACAGAGGCAAGGCACAAAGCCACTCAAAGATCAACCTCACAAATGAGGGATAGGCACAAAGCCCCTCAAACAACAATCACCTCACACTTGAGAGATTCCAACACAATCTCCACCTCTCACTAAAGGGAGCCAAATAACACTTCCACAATCACCTCTACACAAGAGGGATACCAACTCAATCACCTCTCACTAGAGGGATATCACAAAGATGGAAGGTTTACAACTTGGCGGTTTTCACAACCACAAACCAATTTCTTTTCCCACAAAACAAAGATCCTAATAGATAGGATAGTAGATAAGCTCAAGTGTGAGAAAATAAAGTGTTTTGAATAAAGAAAATCACTTGGGAAAATCTCCAAATAGATATAGAATTTTTAGATTAAAAAGCAATTCCCAAAAGACTATTTTCTTTGAATTATCAAACACTTTAAAAACAAATGAAGATTGATCTTTTAAAACCAAAAACTCTTTTGAAAAACTTGCTCTTAAAACACTTGAAAAGATCTAAAATTTTGCTCTTGAAAACTTGTTGAGAAACAACTCAAATGGGGGGATATTTATACTCCATTTGAAATCTGCCCGTTGGCAGCAGAAAAGGGCCAGATTGTCCTTTCAATCGACCGTTGAGCCCTCCGGTCGACCGCCCGATCGACCGTGCCAGATCCAGAAAGCAATTGCTCTCTGGCCGGTCGACCCGGCCAAGGTTTACGGTCGACCATCCGATCGACCATCCCCACCCGAGAGTGGGGTGACTTCAGTCGGTCGACTGCTCGGTCGACCGGCCAAGTCAACTTGGCCTTTGTGCACGTCTCGTGCATATCGGTCGACCGGTCCGGTCGACCGTCCCGGTCGACCGCCAGAGCCTGGCAGCAGATTTTCAGAACTTAAAATCTTGTCTTTTTATTGTTAGATAAATCCCATAAAATCTTTAAAATTCTACAAAAATAGGTTCTTATTATATCTTTGAAATACAAACATATTTTAGTAAAAATCAAACCATGTTACAAACATTTTGAACCATTTTTGTGACATGGAAAATTTGCCTAAAACCAAATTCTGTATTTTCCAAAACTTAGATTTTTGAAATGAAAATCTGATTTTTCCAAAACACATTTAAATACAAAAACATTATATTTAAACAACTTTGAAGCATATAGTATATGGATAGAATCCAATATATGTGAAAGAGATATATATCAATGTTTTTGACATTAAATCCGAAAATAAGTTTTATTTAAATACAAAACCCAAATACATGAATAGGTTATCAAAATAAGCTTTCTTAAGAATATGAAGCAACATGTATATAGATCAAATCTAATATACATTAAACCATGTAAACTTGTTTTGATTCAATTCTATTCATGAAAACCAAGATCGGTTAAACCGAAAATCAAAACCAATAAACATGAAACTTAAAACAAGTGTGTGTGTTGTGAACTTGAGCATATCACACTATCTAACTTTACAATGGATCTAAACTAACTATTCTTAAACTAAACAAACCGAAGTCTTCTTGTCTCCAAGCCGACTCGATCCAAACGTGATTCCACGAGCTTGACTCCAACGAGTACCAGATATGAACTTTGACGCTCGAGCTCTTGAATCACCATGTGAAAACTCCAAAACACCTTTGTTGAAGCTAATCACCTACTAATATCTTGATTAAATATCTAAAACTAAATATCACAAGATTATTAGTAAACTATAACTACATGAGTTAATCATCATCAAAACTAGAGTGGAAGGCCTCTGGGCCAACAGGTGGGCTTATGGGGCCAACCATATCCATTCCCTACATCTTAAATGGCCAGGAAGAAGTTGTAGGGTGAAGATGTCCTGATGCCTGGTGGATGAAGTCACCATGGACCTGACAGGCGTGACATCACTTGGCGTAAGTGATGGCGTCAGGGATCATCTTTGGCCAATAATACCTCAGTCTTCAGAGTCGATCCCCAAGCTTCGGGCCAGACTGATGAGCTCCACACATGCTATCATGTACTTATTTAATCCTAGGAATTTACTACTGGCTACCCCCAGGAAGGATTTGGTGGGGTTCATCTTCAACTGATGTGCCTGCATGACATCGAATACTGTTTTCAGATCTGTTATGTGATCGCCCTTAGCGCGACTTTTTACTGCAATGTCGTCAACATAGCACTTAATAGTTTTGCATATCTGCTCGTGCAAAATTGCATTCATAGCTCTCTAGTATGTTGCCCCCGTGTTCTTTAATCCGAAGGGATGACAGTATAGCAATACACCCTAGTGGTGTCCTGAAAGATGTATGCTTTTCATCATCAGGGTACATCTTGATTTGGTTGTATCCTGAGAATCCATCCATAAAGACATCCGCTCAAAACCACACGTGTTGTCGATCATGACATCTGTGATTGGAAGGGGGAATTCATCTTTAGGGCAGGCCTCGTTTAGATCGCGGAAATTAATGCAAACCTGAATTTTCCCATTTTTCTTGGTAACGGGGACGATATTGGCTACCCAATCAGGGTATTGTTCCTCTCTGATGAAGCCGGAGTCTATAAGCTTTTTAACTTTCGACTGGATTGCTTCTATTAGTTCTGAACGGAATCGTCGTTGCTGTTGTTTAACTGGTTTCGCGTCCGAATAAATGTTGAGGCGATGCATAGCCACTTGAGGATCGAGCACAGACATATCCTCGTAATTTCAAGCAAAAACGTCTACATACTCCCGCACAACAGATATCAGCTCTTCCTTCTCGGAGGGTGATAAGCTTTCGTTTATAAATATGGCTTGGGATTAGCTTCACTTACCAGATTGATCTGGGTGACCTTATCCTCTGTGGGTGGTTCACGTTGCTTGAAGCGAATATCCCAGAGAGCGTTTAGGTGTTTGATCCAAGGATCTATATCTGACTGGATCATTTCTTTATCTCCATCTTTCAGGTGGCTCGTTGAAACCATGATTACCGAAAGTTCTTTGAAGATGTTGCCGATACTGACATCTGACTCCCACAATGACGTGCCTGACGAGCGGTAATGATATAACGACTCTTCAGACTCAGAAGCTGACGAGATTAGAGTTGACACATAGCCCAATCCCCTGTGAGTTAGATGATAATAATCAGGGGCCTTCCCTTTTGGAGCGAAGGATCGAAGCAGTGTTCTCCGTCCTTTGCTGAAGCCCAAACCAGGGCCATTTGTTAGATCATACCCCATGTTCTCCATCATTCTGAGTACATTTGGCTCATAATGAGAGAATTGAGGGGATTCATCATCGCTTTCAGAGCTTTCACAGGTCATTGATTTAGACTCGACTCTTCCGAAAAGGATTGGTCTTTGGCCTTTGCGTCTTGTTGGGACCATAAATAATGATCTTTGCGCATCACCGACATCTTGGTACACCGTGAGGGATGACTTCACCGGTACATGCAATGATGTCAGAGCATCTATTACCGACCAGGGGTCATCATCCATATCGGTACTAGTGTCCAACGACACGGAATCAGAAGCAAACACAGAAAAGTAGGCCAATTCTAACTCTTCATTAATATACCACTCGCCTACATCATTGGAGGGGTTATTGACATAGAGCTCATTAATACTCGTTACAAGTGGGTTTAATTCCCAAAGGCACTCTTCTTCTACCTCTGGTTCAGTGTCAGCTTCATTACCAGAGTCTGATTTCTCTGGCTGGGGATTCTCGCTTGTCTCCAGAGAATCTTGGTACAGGAGGGAGTCTGTGAAATAGTTCTCTACCCCCTTGAACAGATGTCTTTCGGCGATCAACGTTCAGACTTTCCCACTTCTATCGATATATTTCATGACTTGATGGAGAGTGGAGGGGACGATGGAATTACGATGAATCCATGGTCATCCCAGCAGCAAATTATACGAAGTGTGGCATTAATCACATAGCACGTCACTTTAGATCTCAGGTCCCCAATCTAACATTTGAGTTTGATCTTCCCCATTGGGCGCGTACCATTGGCGTTGAAACCATAAATGGTAGTTTGGGTGGCGCTCAATCGGTGGGTGGGAATCCCTAAATGCTGCATAATCCGGCGAGGCATAATGTTCAACGTGGATCCTGGATCTACCTGAATGCAGCTCACTTCAGACGATCCAATATACTCTGTGAAGTATAGGGGCCTATCATGTTTACCCTTAACCTGCATGTCGTCTTGCATGAAGGTAATGCAGGGGGCATTTTGAGAGGCGTGGAGACAATCTTCCTTACTTTCCTCCCGTGGTCCAACCGGGATCTGGGCCATGAAAACCTCAGCATCAGCTAGAGCTTCTCTCAGAGCTTCTCTTGTTGACTTCGACAGTCTTAGGAGCTCGTAAAGAGTGATCCTGGCCAGGATGTTAGCCAATTGAGCCAAGACATCAAAGCGGTAAGGTGTTAAAGTTCCTTCTGCTTTATCCTTTGGGAGGGCCCTGGCGTACCGAAGCTCCTTCTGCTTCTTCGCAGGTTGCTTTGCGGATGGCTTAGCTATCTCAGGGATCAGTTTAGGAGGACTTGCCATCAACTCATCGTATTTCTTCAAATACGACTGACCCGAATGAGTTTCGGCCACGAGCGGTGCGTTCAGCTCTACGGCGAGAACAATCGTCTCTTCCTCCAAATCGGTTAGTGAGGGGACATCAGTCTCTGTTTCCCAAAAAGAGGCGCACACCACATTGCAAGGTGAAGCTTTTGCCTTGCCTTTTGACTTCCTGTTGGTGATAGTAGTCCATAGTTGGCCTTCCACAAGATTGGAATGAACCCACATTATTTCCCCCTGAGGTGTAGGAATAGTCACAAGACCTTTCTCTTACTGGTGATGCGGGACTGTATTGATCATCCTTAGTTCCCCTTTCAGGATGGGAACTACTCCGGCCAGGGTCGGAGGCTGATTTTCAAACTGAAGAAATGACGTCATGTTAGCCATCACTTTCTTCTGCTCGGACGGAGCTTAAGCACTCCTGCATCAATCAGAGCTTGAAGAATATCTTTAAAGATATAACAGCTCTTGATGGGGTGCCCGAGCATCCTATGCTATGGGCACTAATTGGGGTTGTCGGTCTTGCCGACTTCCTCAGGCCATCTAGCTTCAGAAAACTTCGATCTATTGCTATTGTTGAGTAATTTGAACAACGAATCAACGTGTTCGTCCTTGAAGGAATACTGCCTGTTGGCGCGCGGCTGAGTTGGAGAACCACCCCCTCTGGTGGCTGAGGTTTAACCGGAGATTTTATCTTTGTCGCCATGTCTCTTTCCTTTTCGATTGGAAAGATACCTCTGGCGCGCACCTTGTTAACTTTTTGGGTCTGGGCTTATTGTCTTCTGCCCTAACCCTGGCGATAGTCTCTTCAGTCTGTTCACCTTGTTGGACCAACTGCTTTTAGGTGCGACTTTCAGCGACTCCTATCTGGGATAGGAGTGAAGTTTACAAATTGTGACGGCATGTTTCCACTAGGGTGGCCTGGGTCATACCGCTAGGACATCGGAGCGCCATGTTCCGAAATCTCTTCACAAATATTTTTACTGTCTCTCCTTTTCGTTACTTCGTTGCTAGGAGAGTTGGAATGGTAACCTCCGAATCGTCTTCGAAGAAGCGTGTAAGGAAAAGCTTCCCCAAATCACCCTAGTTCTTGATGGAGTCTTCGGGAAGTTTCATGAACCATTCAAAGGCGAGTCTCTTCAGAGTGACGATGAACAAACGCGCCAAGATGGCATCATTTGCAACTATATTCCCGTCTGAGACTTGAAATAGCAGATATGTTGGTTCGGGGACCCCTTGCCGTCAAAGGCCTGTAGGGTCGGAGCCTTGAACTTGGGAGGGTACGGGACAAGATCCCATTATATCGGTTATGGCCGGACCACCCCTACCTATTGGAGGCCCTTTCGATTGGTGAGGGCTTCCAGACGCTACTCTAATTTATTCATTCTTTTAGAATGAATACCCCCATTCTCTTGATTGCCTCCCGCTTCAGACGAAGACTTAGAGGACTCAGAGTTGGACGGTTCCTCCTCCTCTATATGCACAGAAGATTAACTCTCCCCTTCTTTTCGCTTGCCTTTAGACCTCATAGAAGAAATTTTGGCCTTCGATTTCTTCTTGTCCTCAAGCAATTGTGCAAGTATTTGCTTGAGGGCATCGATAGATTCTTGTTGGGCACGAATCATATCGAATTGTTCTTTCTGCACCTGGGCTTGTTGTTCCAGGCACCTGGCCGTCTCCTCAGCAGTGTTTGCCATATATACAAAGGCTTCCTTCTCTACAGAAGAGTTTGAGGCATGCGATTCCGCTATGGCAGAGTGTGATTCACTTACTTCGATGCCCCGGGCTAGGGTACTGTAGTCAACTGGGACTGCTGCATCAGTCCGAGTGTGAGTATGCCGGTACACTCCTTCTGGTTCTGTATCAGACTCGTCAGAGCTGACTGCCGGTTGTTTTTCCCTACTTCTACTTGGCATAGTGCTCGGACCTGCCATGTTTGCAGTGACTTCGGTATACTCCGCATCAGAGAAGGTTCTCTTTCTGTGGGAACGACGCCTTTTGGCTAATCGGGAGGTTAACCGTTTGAATACCGACTGCTTGCTTACATGTGAGCTGCAGCGACATTCAGAGAGCATTGTCGTAATGAGCCGTTCACAGCAACAGGATGGAGTGATCTGATTAGCACTCCTTTTCTTTATCAAATAATCTCTTAGATCTGTCGAAGGGGTTAAAGAGATTAGTCTCGGGTTTTCAAGGGTTTTTCAGCTTCTGAGAGCCATCCTTGCGTCGTGAATCTGAGACGCAGGGTTCTGAATGCGGAGCACACATTCTATAGAACAAATGCGACTCTCGCATTTTGGATTTGAAACGCGGGTCTCATGCCTCTGCTGAGAAGAGGCGTGAACCTCGCGTTGCTGATTATCGCGTTTGTCTAGCAACGCTTGGGAAAAGCGGAGTTTCTGAATTTCACGTTCGGTCGTAGAGACGCGGGTCTCGTGTCTCTAAGAAGAGGCACGGACCTCGCGCTGTTGAACATTGTGTTTGAGAGGTGGAGTCTCAGAAACGCAAGCCTTTTGGGCTTCACATTTTGGCCTCCATACGCGGACTTCGCGCGTCTGACGTAACTCAGAAGAGACACGGGCTTGAGCCTCGCGTTCTGTGTCTGCTGGACAAATAGTTGTTCTAACTTCTTGCATCTGTAGTTGACACGCACGTCACCTCTATAGACATTCGGCATTCCGGTTACGCCGCGCGGGTTGTTGTGAACCCCGGGTAACCTGGAGCTGAGGAAAGAGGACGGGAGGAGCTGGCTGGCCCATTAACAACACTGACCTCGCGGGTCTCGTGGGAGACGTTGACGCAGGCCTTGCATGTGATACGACTAGCAATGATGTTCTCTGCAGAGACCATATTCAGAGAAGCCTCCGAGGAAATCCGGGAGCAGATCTCCGAAGAGACCTTACGGTACTACCGCGCCCTCGGGCTCTTAGAGCCGGAAGAGAAGAACTCTTCATACTTTGTCTGGTTGAATTCTACGACAAGTGATTCGACCATTTTTTCTATGCAAGTGACGTCACCTTGTTCCACGACTTGCTAATCAGTAGAGAAAGTTGTCCCCAGCGGAGTCACCATCTCTTGTTTATCAGAAAAATTGAGGAGCGTGTAAATTCTTTATTTAATTGTAAAGAAAATTACAGCGGATCAATAATCCGATTACAAAAGAGGTGAGAATAGTTAGATCTCCCCTTTGTTTAATACTGGGTTCTTGATGTGGTGGTGTGATTGAGCTTAAACCTGCACACAAAATACGGAATTTTAGATTTAGAAATAAAGATGTGCAAGTGTTCAATTCTTACCGCTATAGCAAGTGGCTATGCGGGTCGTGATCCACAAGGAGGGTTTGCGATAGAAGTGTTTAAGGTTTTTTATTGAAATCTTAATGAAGAAAAACGAAAGTTCTTCTTTGTTTTAAGAATTGAAAATGAAAAAGAAAGAGTTAGGTTAAAGTTAAAAAGAAAACGATAGATGGAGAAGGTGGAGAAAATCAGAAAACGACTATGTACAAATGAATTGGAGAAGAAAGACTTGAAAGATGTGGTGTTGGTAATTTAATCTACAAATTACAAGAAAAGAAAGAAAAACTGAAAATGATTACTTACCTTCTTTTGACCAAAGGCTTACCTTGAATCTGTGCTACGATGTTACCTTGAATTGGAGGCAATCAGCGCATAGCCCATAAGAGTTGATTATTGGTCTCTTCCACATTACATCATCAAGATAACTCAAGCATGAAATGATACAGAGAGACTCACATCCATCGTCATGAGCTATCGGTGGCACTCGCAAAGGCAAGGCTCTTTCGATGCTTTCAGACTCACTTGGAAGACAACTTGTACCAAAAGAAGAGTAAAGTAGAAAAGAAGAAGAAGAAAAAAACTAAAACGAAGTACATACAAAGAGAGAATACAGATTTGATTTCATAACGATAAAAGAAAAGAAAGAAACCTTACACCGGTGTCACTCTCAGCTCAAGCTTCATTCTTGTTCTTCTATGAAAGTCTGATCTCCTCTGATTTACATAAGTTAAAACGAAAAATTACATGAAAAGAAAAACAAAAACCTACACTAAAAAAAAGAAAAACTAGTCTAAATCCTATCTCTGCATGGTCGTCCCATTTTCCGTGAAAATACTGGCTTTTTATAGGTAAAAACCCAACCTATAGGATCCCGGGGAGATCAGGGGAGCAAACGCTCCCCCTAACTCCCCAACCAAGCCGCAGAAACGCGGCTTTGGCCGCGTTTCCGCGGCCAGGGTGTGGCCAGGTGGCCACACCCTATTGGTGGGTCTCCCTGTTTCGCTTTCTGGCTTTATCTGCAGTTGGATTTTCAGTTTGAGTCTGGGGTTGTGACGAAATGGCCTTTGATTTTTGCTTCAACCGATTGATTCTGGGAGGATTCTTCTCAATCGGTTTTTAACCTCTCTGATTTTGCCCTGATTCACTGAGTTCGAATTAATTCTGATTTAATTCAGAATTTGGTGGGCTTTTGGGCTCATTTCTCTTCACATTCCTTTAGGAATGGGCCTGCAAATAAATTAAACATTTAATTAGGACAATGTAGATTTTATTCTATAATAAGTATGAAAATATGATACTAAATATGCAACATTAGCGACCAATCACACACCCCCATACCTATCTTTTGCTCGTCCTCGAGCAAAACAACTAAACTATACTAAGGATTATTAGACCACTTTCGCAGGTCACGCGATTGCACTGAGCATGTGCAACAAGCCGTTAAACCTCTAGGTTTCCCCTAGAGGACGAGTTTTGTCTCGTGAGGGTTTTCAATGGATTACACCCACAAAATCCATAAAGAAAGAGAAATAAAGAGTTAGTATTTTCGAAAAGCATTTTGAAAGAGAAAAATATTTGAAATATGATTGTAAGATTTAAGCAATCTATAAGTTATAAGAAGACTGAATTTTTCATTCCTAAACTTAGTCTCTATTCAAAAATTTGTTATCAATCAAAGTAAGGAGTTAAATTGTACTTCTCATTTAGTCTATTACTTTACCCTAAGTCATATGCACCTTGTGATCATGAAAATTTTTACTAAGGGTTCATTAACTCTTACTCTTATGCCTTATTTATTTATATATATATTCCTTTTTTTTTTGTGGTATTATTTCTTAGTTCTATTAGGCTTTCTAATTTGCCCATATAACGAGCCTCTAATCGATGACTCCCAAACCAAACGGTCTTAGGGCACCGGGTGTGAAAACACCCCAAGGACTTAAGGGCTCGAGCAAACAAGGCCACAAAACTAAGGATTTTATTATATGAACCCCTTTTAGGCATGAATACTTATGCTTTATTAGGCACAAATACCCAGCTTAATCAGAGGATTTTTATATATATTTTTTCTCAAACTTATCTAATCATCTTTTGCATAAATACTAAGGCTTACTTAGGCCAAAGTACCTAGCTAATCAATAATTAGATTCGTTCATATTTTTTTCTTTTTTTTCTTTTTTTTTATATATATAAGGCATAAGAATCTTTGTTTTTGAACCCTAAGTGTGTAAGTGTATGAAGTGTGCATATTTCATCAAGGTAAAGATCAAGACTAAATTACTTTGACAAATTTCTTCCTAACCCTAAAAATCAAACAAATAATCTTATTTTGACCAAGTATAAGAAATCCAAATTTGGATTTTCCTATTCCTTAAAATTGACTTAATTTCTTACAAAAAATATGTCAAAATATTGTTTCTATTTTTCAAAAAGTTTTTAAAAGTAAAGAAAATGTTAAAAAAATTTTTAAATAAAAAGAAAAAAACCTAAGTTATGTTAGAACCCTCCCCCACACCTATCTCATGCATTGTCCTCAATGTATGAATTAAAGCATAGATGCATGAAAAGAAGAAAGGGAAGGAAAATGTTACCTTAAGGTGGTGGTTCCGGTGGTGGTCTGATTGGTCCACGAAATGCGGCCCAATCAACTTTTCATTGGGTTCGGATGAATCCACCAGAAATTTCTTTAATATAACCCATTAAAATGATGAATCCATAAAAGATTTTTATTAAATATTTGACCCCATCTAATTTTCAAATTTCATAATTAATTTCGGAGTCAAATTTGTCAACCACCTCGTCCCAAAATGGAGTGTGAAAAGATAGAATGATTGACTTGGAGTTAGAAAGTACAGGAACTAATACCGACTCAGGAAGGTGACTTAAGTCAAGTAAAGGTTCAGGAGTCGAAATAGGTTCAAGAATTGGGTCCAAGTCAAGAAGTTGAAACTCAAGTCCACATTTATTTTCAACAATGGAATGTGACTTAATATTGGTGATTCAAGTTCAGGAATGATAGGTGTGGGAATCAAAACTGACTCTAAAATATTACTCAAGTCGGGTAACAAAACAGGAGTCAATATTGATTCGGGAAGTTGAACTAGATCACAAATTTGAGAATCTAGGTCACATTTCTCATTGAGTTCAATTTCGTAAAAATGAGAACTTGCCAATTTGTCAATAGGACTTTCAAAAGTGTAAAATTGATCAAGTTCAATATGATCATCAAAGATGGGTGATTCAATTTCATGATGAATTGACACAGGATCCAATGTTGACTCGGGGAAAAGATTGAAATCAGGTGAAGACACCGGAGTCATTATTGAATCAGGAAGTAAAACTGAATCACTAAGTTGAGGTTCATGATCATATTCATTTTCAAGTTCGATTTCAGGAAAAGGATAACTTGCCAAACTGTCAATAGTCTTTTCAAAATTTGGAGTTTGGGCAAGTTCAAATAATTGTTCTGAAATAGAACCTTGATTTCCAAAACAACATGACTCTTCGGCTCGAACAGAATGGTTAGTGACATCAGAACTGGTCAAACGGTGAAAACGTAGAGTTAGGACCATCATATCTATGTCACGATTATGAGCATTTTGAGCCTGAGTCATGGCTTCAAGCATCTTTTCATAGTTAATGGGTTCATCGTCTTGTTGAAAAGATGAAGTGTTGTTTTGGAATTGGTGGTGAAATTGTGAGTCCATCAGATTTTGGGATTTTTGTTTGGACTCACGCATACTCATTTCCAAAATTGATGGTTTCCTATTTTGGACTGGTGGAACTGAATATGAATCTTGAAAATATTGTGGACTAGGTGGAGAAGAAGGACAAGTTCGTTGAAAATTAGACTCGGGGGAGGTGAATCCCCATTGACTCTATGAAGAGTTGAAATTATCATGGAAATTATGATTATAAGATTGGGGACATGGGTTATATTGATTCGGATAAAACCAATCCGGCACACTAGGTTGGTTAAAGTTATGATATGCCGGGTTGGTAATATCCGAAAAAGAAGTCGGTGTGTAATATGGATTACTATTAAAGTTGAAAAAAATTGTTATTATAAGCCATATCACACAATAGAATACAAACAAAAGAAAGAAAAAACAAACAATAAGCAAACAAAAAAGAAAAAAATTCTAAACTAAGTTAGGGTAGACCTATGACCTAGGCGACTCCTAACTGATTAGACTGTCCACGGGAGGTCTAATGCAGACTTTGACCACAAGCTAATCAGCCAGGTCAGGGCAAGATTGGTGGGAGGTTTTCCGTCAAAGACGTTCCTTAATTAAATAACCACCGACCTTCGTGATTTCGGCCCTTAATCCCTTTCCTAGACACTGATTTGACAGGAGTCAAATTCCAACACCTTTTACCCTCAGGATAATCTCCTAATTGAGTCTGAGATGTCCCTAGGGCCAACGTCTACTCATTTTTAGTTAGGCTCGGGTTAGTGAGTGCTTGGAATCTGATTTTTGGGCCAAGGAAGGGTGATTAAATCCCCACCTTATCTTATTATTGGGTGGTGCCCTTAAGATCAGTTTGTGCAAGTGTACAAGATATGTAAACAAGATTCACTCAAAGCGATGTAAATCAAGCTTCACGTGAGACGCGATCTTTGGGCTCTGCGTCTGGGTATTGCATGGATGGCTGAGACACAAGTTTCAAGCTCTGCGTCTTGGCCATTGTATTGAAGCAGAGATGTGATTTTTGACTCTCGCGTCTTGGTACTGCAGTGATGCTGAGACGCGGATTTCAACCTTCGCGTCTTGGTGCTTGCGCTAGTGGCGACGATTAGCCTTGGGTCTGGAGTTTGCACCCTGCTTTTTGATAACTTGCCCTCAGTAATTTTTGGACAGTCTACAGTCCTGCTCCTGCTATTACCATAAATATGATAATTGCATATTAATAAACTATAAAAAGGCTAACTTACATCGGGTAAGGGAAAAACTGATGGACTCTAAGTGATGAAAATGTTTACAGTAGTATTAGGTATGTTGTGCAACTCCAATTTTCAGATCTACCTGAGGGCCTCCAGGTATCCGAGGGGAGCGCTGACTCCCTACCTTTTGTTATATTCCTGAATAGGCATAGTATAAGATCCACCTTCCTGTTTGCCGAGCGTCAGGTTCTGGGTCAGCACCGGAACATCCTGGGCCATGGTCCCAGGTATGTAAAGGACCCACCAAAAACATAACCCATTGTTTTTTCATTAGTTTTCAATAACAACCTCGGCTTACTCATATATGAATGTATGTGTACCGATAACACATACTTAGATATATAGGTAGGACGAATAATAATAATAAGATGCTAATCAATAATTCGTTGTGGTTTGTAATTCGGATTGTATATATTCATATTACGATAACATAAGATATACGGTATATAGATGAGGGTTTTCTTATTTGGATTATTTCTTCGATGTACTTATCTCATGAAGCCGTAATCTGGGTAGTACACCTTGTTTTGCCGTATTTGCTTTCATCGAGTTTTTATTCGAATTTTTGGTTTTACTACTATTATTATAATATATATATTCCTGGCTTTACCATCTGTGTACTACTTCACTGATCTCCTACCATTACCATATTGTTGAAATCACCTAGAGGGGGGTGAATAGGTGATAAGGCTAATCTAAGAACTAAATGCGGAATTACAAAACTAATTGCAACAACACTTCGTGCAACCAACGAGTGTAGCCGAATTCCCCGTGAAGGGCTTTGGACTAACTCCTCTTGATTCCTCTGAATAAGAGTTGAGGTGCTATATGAAGCTCTCGTGGTTAGGCACAAGTGAGGCACACAAGCAAACACAACCAAGCATATAGGAATAAGCAATATGAATCAATGCAAGGCACAACACAAGCATATATATGATATGACAATATGAATAAATGCACAACATAAATAAAAGAGAGAGGGTTGAGAGTCAACTGATCAAACGCAAATAAGAAGATGTGTTTCGAGGTTCGAGCACTGAGCTCTACATCCCCGCCTTCACCGAGAAGGATTTCCAATCCACTAGGAGTACCGAACTCCTCTCTCAACCAATATAATCTCCACCGAGGCAATACAAATGGTCTACCGAAGACCGGAGTACCGAACTCAACCAACACAACCAAATCCACCTCACCGAGAGGGATACAAGCACAATCCACCTCTACCGAAGAGGGATACAAATACCAACCAACTCCACCTCACCAAGAGGGAGTAAACCACAACGTCAACCTCTACCAAAGAGAGAGCAACCACAAAGAAAAAGGGTTTACAACAAGGTGATCACAAAAGACCACAAACTCAATTTTTCCACAAATAAAGATCCTAATAGAATAGGATAGGAGATATAGCTCAAGTGGAAAACAAGTGTTTTGATCAAAGAAAATCTCTTGAGAAAATACCAAATAAATATAGATTTTTAGATCAAGAAACTAATTCCCAAAACCTATTTTCTTTGAAATAAAACAAAAACACTTTAAAACAAATAAGATGGATCTTTTGCTCTTTAAACACTTTTGAAAACTTGCTTTGAAAATCAAAGAATAGGGAAATTTTTGCTCTGAAAAATCTTACCAAAATCCCAAAGAAATGGGGCTTAAATAGCCCTCCATCAAAAACTAGCCGTTGGCTGAAAAGTCAGCCAAGGCAGCTGGCGGTCGACCGCCAACGGTCAAAAATATGACCGTTGGAAGCCAGCGGTCGACCGTCCAAGTGCCTGGCCAACGTGCACAGGTGTGTGCACGTCGGTCGACCGGCCCGGTCGACCGACTCTGGGTCCGGTCGACCGGCCCGGTCAACCGCCAGAGCCTGGCAGGCTGGGTTCTGGGTCAGAAAACTGAGTTAAAAATTATTCTAAAAAATCCTATAAAACTTCTAAAAATCCACAAAAATAGTTTCTAACATAATATATGTTATATAAACATGAGATAAAAATTTCAACACAATTATCAAACATTTTGAACCATTTTTGTGTTATGGAAAAGTTACCGAAAATCAAAACCTGTATTTTTCCAAACTTGAATTTTTCAAATAAACTTTGTCCAAAACATATCTAAATACAAAAACATGATACTTAATCATTTTAAAGCATGTTGCATATGGACATAGGTCCAATATACATGAAGCATATACATATCATTATTTTTGACTTTAATTCCAAAAATATGTTTTGTTAAAAACACAAAACACCAAACCTCATGAATAGGCATCTCAACATAAGTTTGTCTAGGAAATTAAGCTTACATGTATATAGAATATATCTAATATACACTTAAACAAAGTAAACTTGTATTGATACTATCTATTCATGAAAACCAATATCGGTTAAACCAAAAACCGAAAAACCAATATCCAAAACATGAAACGTGTGTGTATAGTGAACTTAAGCATATCACACTATCTAATCTTTACATATGGATCTAAAACACAAACTAAACTAGGATACCTAAGTCTTCTTGACAATCTCCATCTTCAAGTTGACTCGATCCAAAACGTGATCCACCGAGTTTGACTCCAACGAGTGCTATAAATGATCTTTATGCTCGGGCTCTTGAATCACCATGTGAAAGGCTTCAAAACTCCTTTGTTGAAGCTAATCATCAACTAACATCTTGGTAAATGATCTGAAACTAAACATCACAAGATTATTAGTAAACATAACTACATGAGTTAATTATCATCAAAACTATAGTGGAAGGCCTCTGGGCTAACAATCTCCCCCTTTCTGATGATGACAAAACTCATGGAGTTATATATGCATGGATTAAAGTTAAGCTTCAAAGAAGCTCCCCCTTAACTCATGCATAGGAAATAAGCAATAAGATATGGCAATGAAGCACATGCATAAATAAACATGTATGCAAATATAAGGAGATAAACATGCCAATCAAACATAAAACTCATATCTTTTTCTCCTATCTGCAAAACAAAACATATATGCATAAACATAAATCCTGAAAACATGCATATATACCAATACTTCTACCAAATACTTCTTCCCCTTTTTGTCAATCATCAACAAAGGGGTTAAAGTAAAAACAAACAATGTTCTCCCCCTTTTTGTCCGAAACAAAGAATTAATAAAGGGGTGACATCAAACAAATCAATAATAAGAATATATGTGATATACATTCATGAAGAGGAAGACGCTAAGTTAACTTCCCTACATATATGCATTACATGAAGAAAGGATGACAAGCCCTAATTCACATAACACAAAATATGCAATGCATAAGAAGAGATGTGAAGCTCCCCCTATACACGTGTATCGCATAAAGAAGAGTTGTCAAGCTCCTTAATATAAGATACACTCAACATGAATCTATATGTAGAAGAGATGTTAAGCTCCCCTTGCATATATGCAATTATATCAAAACTTTTTTAATATTTCTTATTAAAACACAATTTTGAATTTTCTCAATAAAACAAATTTTGAGATATCTTAGTAAATCAAATTTTAAGATACCAATAAAAATTTTCATGGATATCAATTGAAAGAAATAGATCAATAGATACCAATTGAAAGTAAACAAAATCTTGATACCAATTGTGAATAGTTGTCATTTAGAACATATGATACCAAAATAAAATCAATTTTCAACATAAAGTGTGGGAGTAGAAATTAACGGTAAACAAAATACCAATTGAAAGATAAAAATATGAATTTTCTCCCCCTTTATGAAATACCAAATAAAACGATGCATAAGCTTGTTTAAGATACCAATTGAAAACTTATTAGTAGAAACATGATAGTCATTAAACATTCAAGCTTTGCATAATCAAAAATTTGTGCTTAAAGATATAGGGATATAGTAAGCACAAATAAAATATGCATAGGTGTATGAAAAATGAGTACCAATCAAAATATATGATACCAAATGAAAGCATACATACACAAAACAATATATGAATATACAAAAATGTCAATATTGATACCAATTGAAAGATCCAATGATACCAATTGAAACAACAATAATATCAAGTGTATACCTCATATCATCTACCACCCATTTCATGCTCAAGTTTAAAATGATTTTCACTATAAAGCATACATGTGCATGGTCTCCCATCCAACCGTCTGTGGAAGGTAGGGGTTTTCAAAGATAGGTTTGAAAAATATAGTATGTTTGAAAACTCTACCATAACGAAGAATCCCGCACTAGTTAAATGGAAAAACTTGAAAACTAGTACGAAATCCTTCAAGTAAGGAATAAAACAAAATTATATTTCATGAAATACATGTAAATCACATAGTCACTAAACACTCAAAGTCCATAAAGCCCATATCATACTCATGAAAGCAAAGTCATGAGAAAACAATAAGTAGGTGAGTGTACAAGGTATATGTGAAAACATATAATCATGAAAATAGACATTCAAGCTCTAAGTTCCTCAATACATGAAAATCATAAAAACTCGATTTCTTTAAGGCATATGTATGTCAAGTACAAACTATAGTTACATATATATCCCTAAACACAATTGAGTTCATAATAAAGATTTGCATGAAAAGCAAATGACTCAAGGGATATACATGTATATCTTAAGGTTTGGCAAAATAAACATATACATGAAGTGAAACCACATGATCATAAAACATGTCCAAAATGGGGAATACAAGTTTAAAATGTATGAATCATCAAAACTATACTATACTAGCACATCTAATGGGTACAAATGAGCGTTTAAGCACAAACATATAATGATCTATTTGTGTCCCACTATATGTACAAGTATAAATCCTAGTCTTAATGAAAACTAACATTTAAACATATATTCAAAGCATGAAGCATAAAACGAAACATAAATCAATATGATAAGCATGAAAAACGATCATTATGTAAATCCACATGCTATTAGACCTATGATATACATAATAGCTAAACAATGGTGAGAACACAACATATAGGTCCATATAAATATGGGTGATCTCAAATGCTGTATATGTATATCAATGATCTAATAATCATGGTATTTAACATAATAATCTACAAACATGAAGCATCAAAATAAAAATCACAGACATCCATATGATCATTATATATATGCATATGCATTAGATCTAAGATGTACATATTAGTTCAAAAACAAAGTGAGAACACATAGATATAGATCCATATTAAATATGGGTGTCTCAAATAACTAAACATGTATATCACTAATCTAATAAACATGGCATATGCATAATGAACAATAAAACAAGACATGCTATGAAACAAAGACATGAAAAGTATGCAAACATAAACGGGAGTTAGAGATCGATACCAAAACCAATGAAGGCACCTCTCTAGTTCTCCAAACCAAGGTGGTCTTCCCACCAAAACATCCCTTGAAAGTGATGCATCCAAATAATCCTCTTTAAGCTCGGAACGCATCCACCTCAAGGCACCATAACTCTCACGTCATGCGAGAGCCCACACCTACATCAAATACAATAGGGGTGGTCTTTGGTACCCATACTCTTTTGGGTCCATGGGGGTTAGTACCTTTTCTAACCCAAACAAATTTATTTGCTAAATTACAATCATTTATACGATCAAAACAAAATTTAGCAAGGTGACCCTTACGTCCACAATGTGTACAAGTGTACACATGAGCATACAATGTGTGATGGTTGTAACCATGAGGAGCATGTGTATGCCGTGGAGGGTGTGCATGCAAAGATGGAACTTGTTTCTTTCGAAACAAAGATTCCAAACGTGTATGACTCAAAACACATTGGCTCAAAGTGGAGCCCAAACAATCAATATTCTTCTTTAGCATGGATATATCATTTTCAATTAAAGAAGAGGTGTGGCATGCAATAGGTGATGTATGTGATACTACACTAGCATGGCAAACATGTGAATCAATATTATTTTTCAAAGATTCATTTTTCTTTAAACAAACTTCTAAATCCTTGAAAATAGAAGCAATTTTTATTTTTAAAGAATAATTTTCTTTTAAAACAAAATCAAGTTTTGAAGATATAACTTTATTTTTCTTCAAAATATCATTACAATCATTTCTATTTTTCAAAAACTCATTTTCCTTTAGGGCAAGGTCTAGTTGAGATTTGAGTGAGTCACGTTCACTTGTAATCTCTTTCTTCTCTTGCAAAATCAAATCAAGTTTAGAAGACAAATTTTCATTTTCTTTATTTAAAGCAAGAGTCTTCTTTTTTAAAAGGTTATATTTTTCTATCAATTTTTCACAAACAATAGAAAGTTCTTCATTTAAAGTATTAGGATCAATATGCTCATTACTAGAAGAACTAGCATCATCACAATCTAATTGAGATTCTGAAAATACCTCAAGGGAGTCACCCTTGGACCATAAAGCATTGTGACTTGGATTCTCCACTAGATTCATCCTCCATGATGTTGGGCATTTGAAGCTCGGAGGAAGTCAACTTGTTCCACACTGTAAAGGCGGAATCAAAGTTAGAAACAAGCATAAGATAATCTTTGTTAAGCGTGCTTCTAATAGCCTCAAGGGCTTGTGCATTGGCCCCTATATAGTTGCGGTTACCAAGTTAGCATTTCTTGGTAGCGGCAAGGAAAACATGCAAGCCTAAGGTTTTCAAATACAAGGACATTCTAAATTTCCATGTGTCAATGTTGGAAACATCAAACATGGGAGGTGACAAGCAATCCATAAGTGTGTGCAAACAAATATACGTGCAAATGCAAATGATAGATTAGCAAACCAAGATCTCACTCCTAGGTGGTTAAACCAAATATCAAGAGCGTAGGCTCTGATACCAATTGAAATCACCTAGAGGGGGGTGAATAGGTGATAAGGCTAATCTAAGATCTAAATACGGAATTACAAAACTAATTGCAACAACACTTCGTGCAACCAACGAGTGTAGCCGAATTCCCCGTGAAGGGCTCTGAACTAACTCCTCTTGATTCCTCTGAATAAGAGTTGAGGTGCTATATGAAGCTCTCATGATTAGGCACAAGTGAGGCACACAAGCAAATACAACCAAGCATATAGGAATAAGCAATATGAATCAATGCAAGGCACAACACAAGCATATATATGATATGGCAATATGAATAAATGCACAACACAAATAAAAGAGAGAGGGTTGAGAGTCAATTGATCAAACGCAAACAAGAAGATGTGTTTCGAGGTTCGAGCACTGAGCTCTACGTCCCCGCCTTCACCGAGAAGGATTTCCAATCCACTAGGAGTACCGAACTCCTCTCTCAACTAATACAACCTCCACCGAGGCAATACAAATGGTCTACCGAAGACCGGAGTACCGAACTCCACCAACACAACCAAATCCACCTCACCGAGAGGGATACAAGCACAATCCACCTCTACCGAAGAGGGATACAAATACCACCAACTCCACCTCACCAAGATGGAGTAAACCACAACCTCAACCTCTACCAAAGAGGGAGCAACCACAAATAGAAAGGGTTTACAACAAGGTGATCACAAAAGACCATAACTCAATTTTTCCACAAATAAAAATCCTAATAGAATAGGATAGGAGATATAGCTCAAGTGGAAAACAAGTGTTTTGATCAAAGAAAATCTCTTGGAAAATACCAAATAGATATAGATTTTTAGATCAAGAAACTAATTCCCAAACCTATTTTCTTTGAAGTAAAACAAAAACACTTTAAAACAAATAAGATGGATCGTTTTGCTCTTTAAACACTTTTGAAAACTTGTTTTGAAAACCAGAGAATAGGGAAATTTTTAATCTGAAAAATCTTACCAAAATCCCAAAGAAATGGGGCTTAAATAGCCCTCCATCAAAAACTAGCTGTTGGCTGAAAAGTCAGCCAAGGCGGCTGGCGGTCGACCGCCAACGGTCAAAATATGACCATTGAAAGCCAGCGATCGACCGGCTAGCCGACCGTAAAAATCCAGAGAGCAAAGCTCTCTAGCCGGTCGACCGCACGGTCGACCGTCCAAGTGCCTGGCCAACGTGCACAGGTGTGTGCACGTCGGTCGACCGTCCCGGTCGACCGACTCTAGGTCCGGTCGACCGGCCCGGTCGACCGCCAGAGCCTGGCAGGCTGGGTTCTGGGTCAGAAAACTAAGTTAAAAATTATTCTAAAAAATCCCATAAAACTTCTAAAAATCCACAAAAATAGTTTCTAACATAATATATATTACATAAACATGTGATAAAATTTCAACACAATTATCAAACATTTTGAATCATTTTTGTGTTATGAAAAAGTTACCGAAAATCAAAACCTGTATTTTTCCAAACTTGGATTTTTCAAATAAACTTTGTCTAAAACATATCCAAATACAAAAATATGATACTTAATCATTTTAAAGCATGTTGCATATGGACATAGGTCCAATATACATGAAATATATACATATCATTGTTTTTGACTTTAATTCCAAAAATATGTTTAAAAACACAAACACCAAACCTCATGAATAGGCATCTCAACATAAGTTTGTCTAGGAAATTAAGCTTACATGTATATAGAATATATCTAATATACACTTAAACAAAGTAAACTTGTATTGATACTATCTATTCATGAAACCAATATCGGTTAAACCAAAAACCGAAAAACTAATATCCAAAACATGAAACGTGTGTGTATAGTGAACTTGAGCATATCACACTATCTAATCTTTACACATGGATCTAAAACACAAACTAAACTAGGATACCTAAGTCTTCTTGACGATCTCCATCTTCAAGTTGACTCGATCCAAAACGTGATCCACCGAGCTTGACTCCAACGAGTGCTATAAATGATCTTTATGCTCGGGCTCTTGAATCACCATGTGAAAGGCTTCAAAACTCCTTTATTGAAGCTAATCATCAACTAACATCTTGGTAAATGATCTGAAACTAAACATCACAAGATTATTAGTAAACATAACTACATGAGTTAATCATCATCAAAACTAGAGTGGAAGGCCTCTGGGCCAACAATTGTACACAGCATGTCCCATGCTTGATATTACACTTGAACTGCAGTACTTAACCTCCTGACTTGTTTATTCTTAGTTTATACGGATACTTAGTTATCGTATAATTTCCTGATGATTCATACTGTTCTATTTAGCTGTTATTGTGGACAGTTCAGGTTGTGCATACTCAGTCGATGGAGACATGAGGTATATGGTATATAGACGAGGGGTTTCTTATTTAGATTATCCTCTCGAGGTATCAATCTCATGAATCTATCTACTGAACTCATACAACTGATTTTGTCACATCTGTTTATCTCATCATTTGATGCTTTATTTCTGTTCGGGTGTATGCTCATGACACGGTTTCTAATGCATGCTTTTGATTCAGATTTATCGATACACGTGTGCTTGTCCCTACACGCCACTTGGCATTCACCACTCGTTAGGGAGTTTCTGACTCCCCTGGATCCTCATGTCCAGATCTCAGAGCTACGAGCTTGTGGATTCTCCTAATTGTTATCAGAGTGCGCAGCGAAGTCGTGGATCATTGGCAGACCAGTCTGGGACCCTATCCTTCCAGACTCCCTGCTCGTTACTCGAGTCTTCCCTTTGTAACTCGTGAGGACATTTTGTATTATTCATTATAGTATATCTCTTTGTATTCTCGAATTTGCGCCTATCGGTGATGTAATATTCATGTAATATTGTGTCACATCCTGTGATAACTTTGTAATTGTACTCATATGTTGGAATGTATAATGTACCACGTACTTTCATATTCTGATTCTTGCATGTACTGATGCTTAGCGTACATGTAAGGGTATTTTTGACTTACGTATATACGTTGCAGAATTGTCTCTGTACCCGTGGGATCGGGACATTACAATTTGAGCTCAAATCCTTCAAACTCAAATACAACCCTTTGACATTCGAATACAAGATCCACTCCGTTGAAGTTGATCTATATTATTTTAAGTATCTATAAACCAAAAATCAAGTGTTTTGAATATTTTTTTCCCATCCATCAAGCGGTGCAAAATAGACGGCCGAAAATAGTGAGTTGGTTAGATCTATTTCTTTGGACATACAAATTCTCGATCCAGCCATTTGACTATAATCTAAACATTTAAAACCTCTACAAACTAATTTTTGTTAGGTATCAAATGTTTTATACCGTTAAACTAATCAACTCACTATTTTGGCCGTCTGTTTTTCCCCTACTTGATGCATAGGCAAAAAGTATTCAAAACACTTGATTTTTGATTTATAGATACTTAAAATAATATAGATCAACTTTAACGGAGTAGATCTTATATTCGAATATCGGATGTTGGTATTTGAGTGGGAAGGACTTGGCTTCAATCAAAACACTTGATTTTTGATTTATAGATACTTAAAATAATATAGATCAACTTTAACGGAGTAGATCTTGTATTCGAATATCAGATGTTAGTATTTGAGTGGGAAGGACTCGTCTCAAATCCTTTTGGAAGGACACAACTCTCTCTCTCTCTCTCTCTCTTTATATATATATATATATATATATATATATATATATATATATATATATATATATATATATATATATATATATATATATATGAAAAAATACTTCTAGTAGGTCTTCTTAGATTGTAATCTAAAGAGAAGGCCTAAAATCCCATCATGGAGCATCTCTAAGGATGATCCACTCCATTTATTTTATTTTACATATCCTAAATGATTATGTATAAAAATCATACACTTTTGATATTTTTACCCATGCATCAACTGGTTACAAAATGAATGGTTTTTCAACAATAAAGCAAATGACATCGTTTGATTGATAGGTCAAAAAAGGCCAAACTGCATGATTTTCTATATATAAGCATTTTAAGACATGAAAATCATGACAAATGGAGTGGATCATTTATAAGAATGGTACATGGTAGGTTTTAGGCCGCCTCCTTAGATTACAATCTAAGGAGACCTACTAGGAGCACTTGACCGATATAGAAAAAAGTGCTCCTAATAAGTCTCCTTAGATTATATATATGAGAAAAATGTACCTCAGCCACCAGCTGAGAGACTCTCTCAGCTAGCGGCAACGTGGCTGAATCTCAACCACAAATCCTGAGCGCAGCATTATCATGGTCATAATTTTTTATGAGGACTGCGACCAGGTCGTAGTATTTTTTTGTGAGAACTGCTACTATGGTCGCAGTATTTTTTGTGAGGACTGCTACTATGGTCGTAGTCTTCTTGTGATACTGCTACCATGATCGCAGTACCTAATTAGAATGAGAATACCTGAAATTTTTTAGGACTGAAACCAGATCGCAGTGCTAGCTGAGAGAGTTCTCTCAACCGGCGGCTGAGATACAAAAACCTCATATATATATATATATATATATATATATATATATATATATATATATATATAGAGAGAGAGAGAGAGAGAGAGAGAGAGAGAGACTTGTGTCATTTTGGAAGGATTCGAGGTCGAATCCTTCCCACTCAAATATAACCCTACGACATCCAAATGCAAGATCCATTCCGTTGAGGTTGATCTATATTATTTCAGGTAACTGAAAACTAAAAATCATGAATTTTAAATATTTTTTTTGTCTATCCATCAAGTAGACGCAAAATGGACGACTACTTAGATCTACGTCTTTAAATATACAAATTCTCGCCGACCATTTCATCATGATTTAAACACTTAAAAACCCTCGCACACCAATTTTTGTTAGATTTCAAATATTCCCCACCGTTAAACTAACCAACTCACTATTTCGATCATCCATTTTGCGCCTATTTGATGGATGGACAAAAAATATTCAAAATACAAAATTTTTTTATTTTTTGATTGTTGAAACAATATTGATCAATTTTAATAGAGTGAATCTTGTATTTGGATGTCACAGGGTTGTAATTGAGTGGGAAGTATTCGGCCTCGAATCCTTCTTTTCTTTAGATATTAGATGATTTTGAATTTTATAAATAATGCGAGAAGCATCTCGGGTGAGTTACATATTCTGTTATGGTCATGACCTTATTATCCAAAGTACTGAATCATTCCAGCAGTTCCAAACCTCCCAAGTATCATAGAAAGATGATTATATATATTGGTAATTTTCTCCATGGATCAAGCAAAAAATATAGGGGAAACAAGGATAAAAAAAAAAAAGAATATGTGAATCAATTAGGAAAACTCTTTGTTTCACAGAACACACGCCGCCCGATAATTCAGTACAGTTAGTATGCACAGATTGATCATGTAAAAGAAAACAAATTTGAAAAACTTCATGCTAAACTGGTGTATGGCATGAGCCCCTGATGAGAATTGAGAAGTAAAAAAAACACTAGTTATCCTACAGTCTGAAATAATTTGATGCATGTAGTAAAACTACTGTCAGAAGAACATAATTCTCTTATTGACCTACTGATATCATTATCAGTTCCAACAACTGAGGTTTCTAATAGTGCCAAGAATCTCATATGACAAGCAGCATAAAAGAATCCTCTGTGAGCTACACAGCAACACAATGAACTACAAATTTCAGTAAGAAGCCAGTCAATACACCCTTGGAGTTTTGAGGAACACAGAACCTAAAATTTTCAGTTAGATACCTCATCAGTCAGGCTCAGGAGACAAGAAATTAAGAATTATCTGAGCAAGTTCTGAGACAAGACTTAACATAAAATGTGGAAAATTAGAATTTTGTTGGGTTCAGTTTGGAGCAATGTAAGAACCAAATCTTACCCCCCAATTATTTCATCAGTTTTTGAAAAGGTCCACTCCTCCTTGCTCATCTACGGTGGGTGAGTCTTAAATAGCTTCATACTAATACCAAATGAAAATTTTGTTTGATATGATAATTTAAATTCATAATATGCAAAACATGTAAACATGTAAATTAAGATCACATCTATAACTCTCGTCTATTTCCAGTTGCAATAAAATTGTCCCACATATAATAAGTAATAATAGCTTGAAATCAGGAACCTAATATAATATACAATCTTGAATATGTACAATTCGGCAGTGCAATCGACATCAGGTACAAAATATATTGTGTTAAACTCAGATATGTGATGTGCTAAGAGCATAAGGCACATTATTAAACTTCATTTATGTTGTCACTGTAAGCAGGTTTCTTTGTATTCAGATATGTTCATATCCAAACCAAATAAAAGGCTGAATAAGTTTTAAAATCCAAACCCAAACAATTTGAAATGATCGAACTTGATTATCAGGTCATTGCTTACCATTTACCTCCCTACTTCCATAAGTTGGCTAATAAAGCAAAAAAAAAAAAAAAAAAATTTAACCTAGAGGAATTCAAATTACCGGAGCATTATATTTATTTTTATGACAATTTACAATCAAATTATAATATAACATCAAATTTTAGCACATTTTAGAGAAAAACACCGGATAACTTCAAAATATGAAGATATACCAAAGACTTTAGAGACAAAAGGTTTGATGCTAACTCTTTTTTCATGTAAATATAATTTAACACTCAGGGAACTTTTCTCGCCCTAGGAGAATGTTTACCAATGTCACAGATACGCCCACCAAGAATAAGAAGGGAAAAAAAATGAATGCTTCAACAGAAAGATGCAAGGCTCGTCTAATGCGAAAACATGAGATGCAGGAGACAATTTGATTCCCAGGTAGATCGAACAGACTGATCTTTGATAAATTTCAGAGGGGTTCCAATTACGGCAGATAGCTGCAAAATCTGGTTAAAGAGAAGAAAAATGATTTATTTGCAAGAGTCCATAGGAGGCTAGAATTTCTCTTTCCGCCCCAAAGTACCACTGAATTGTGCCCTTTTGTCCCTATAAGGTGTTGACGTGTTATTTGGAATAGAGGATTGGAGGGCTCATGTCTAATAGCCACTTTACCCAAAACTTTAAGCTTGGATTGCAGAGCAAATACACACACTTGTGTCATTCCAAAAGGATTCGAGGCCAAATCCTTCCCACTTAAATATCAACATCCGACATTCGAATACAAGATCCACTCCGTTGAAGTTGATTTATATTATTTCAAGTATCTATAATGAAAAATCAAGTGCTTTGAATACTTTTTGCCTATGCATAAAGTAGGAAAAAACGGACGGCCTAAATAGTTAGTTAGTTTAACGGTGTAGAACATTTGAAACCTAACAAAAATTGGTTTGTAGGGGCTTTTAAATGTTTAGATCATAATCAAATGGCCGGATCAAGAATTTGTATGTCTAAAGACATAGATCTAACCAACTCACTACTTTCGGCCGTCTATTTTCTGCCGCTTGATGGATAGGCAAAAGTATTCGAAACACTTAATTTTTGGTTTATAGATACTTGAAATAATATAGATCAACTTCAACGGAGTGGATCTTATATTCGAATGTCAGAGAGTTGTATTTGAGTGGGAAGGATTCGAGCTCAAATCCTTTTGGAAGGACACAAGTCTATTTCTCTCTATAGAGAGAGACTAGGATCTTTCAGAAAGAATTCGGGCTCGAATCCTTCCTACTCAAATATAAACCCATGACATTCAAAAATAAGATCCACTACGTTGAAGTCGATCTACATTATTTCAAGTACCTATAAATAAAAAATCAACAGTTTTAAATACTGTTTGCCCATGCATCAAGTATGGGCAAAATGGACGGTCGAATAATGAGTTGGTTAGTTTAACGATGTAGAATATTTGAAATCTAACAAAAATTGGGGTGTGAGGATTTTAAGTGTTTAGATCATGATGAATGGTTGGATTGAGAATTTGTATATCTAAAGACATAGATCTAAGCAATAAGCTATTTTCGGCCGATCATTTTGCGCCTACTTGATGGTTGGGTAAGAAGTATTCAAAATACATAATTTTTTATTTTTAGTTACTTAAAATAATGTATATCAACTTCAGCGAAGTGCATCCTGTATTCGGATGTCGTAGGGTAGGGTTGTATTTGAGTGGGAATGGTTCAGCTTTGAATCCTTCAGGAATGACACAATTCTATATATATATATATATATATATATATATATATATAGAGAGAGAGAGAGAGAGAAGAGAGAGAGAGAGAGACTTGTGTAGTTCCGGAAGGATTCGAGCCCACTTAAATGCCAACATCCGACATTCAAATACAAGATCCAATCCGTTGAAATTAAAAAAAAACAAAAATCAAGTGTTTTGAATACTTTTTACTCATCCATTAAGCAGCGCAAAATGGACAGCCGAAACTAATGAGTTGGTTAGATTTATGACTTTAGACATACAAATTCTCGATCCGGCCATTTGATCATGATCTAAACATTTAAAAAACCCTACAAACCAATTTTTGTTAGGTTTCAAACATTCTACACCGTTAAACTAACCAACTCATTATTTAGACCGTCTGTTTTTTCTCTACTTGATGCATGGGCAAAAAGTATTTAAAATACTTAATTTTTAATTTATAAATATATGAAATAATATAGATCAACTTTAACGAAATGGATCGTGTATTCAGATGATGTATGGTTGTATTTGAGTGGGAAGGGTTCAGACTCAAATCTTTTCGGAACTACACAAGTCTCTCTCTCTTTATATATATACACATATATATATAAGCTAACATTTGCGTCCACTGGTTATACCTTTTTAAGTAATTGTATGGCAATGAGTTAAAAGTGAGCATTAAGGGGTTAACTCAGGTTTGGGTTGCCAACAATTTTTTAACAAAGAGGCTTTAAAAAATTGGGCATATAGATTAGACTGCTTTAACTGGCTTAAGATGGGTTTACAAACCCCCCACTCCCCTCAGTACATCTCTTAAACTTAGTTAACTGTGAAATAAATATGCAATCCCTTCTTTCACATTTTTCATGTCTAAACAACAAGATGCATGTATGGGTTGGCTTAAGCCATTTAAAACAATTACCTATTCTTAATCCTATATCTCTTTACCCAATTAAGAAAATCCTTAACCCATTTTCAAACGGGTCTAAAGAAACCATCAATGAAAAATTGAAGCATCAAAAAGTTGGCCAGCCAGACCAGAACTTTTGGGAGAAGGCCAAGGGAAATGCTATGGATGTTAACGCCTTCTTAACCAGCCAAAAACAAAAAAAATGGGCAGCATTCATCTGCTACATATAATGCAAACTCTTTAGAGAGGATTTGCAATGAGTGTTAGCCTCATGCCCACTTGCTTACCACATGGCTAAAAATAAAAAAGACAAAAAATAAGGTTTCAAATATCGGCCGATTCTAATATACATTAGCAATATTATATCACGTTTTGTGGTACCGATAAGATATTAGCCTTATAATATTGGCTGATATTACTGATGTTAACAGCCAATATTAACAGTCGATATTATCGATATTATTGATATTGACACTAAAACAATTAGCCAATACTGATACCGAGATTTAAAGTATGACAAAGTATCTAAACCACTGTTTAAATATCGGTCGAGTCGGCCGAGATGGCCGAGATATCGGCCGATATCTCGTTTTTTGCCTGCTGCCGATAAGATATGAGAAAATTGTTCGCCCATATCGTTTGCAGCAAAAAAAGGCCGATATTTGAAATATCGACCGATAAATCACCCAATATGAGAAAATCGGCTGATAAGTATTTATTTTAATTAGGTTTTTTTTTTAAGCCCATCAGCATTGAACTCAAACCCGACACGTCACCTGACTATATAAGTGTTGTTTGCATCGTTAAGGCTCGATAAAATGTACATTGTTTGCATCGTTAGGTCTTAATAAAATGACCCATGACTGTGTAAATGTATATTATTTTTTTACCGTCTTTGCATGCATATTACATCATTTTTACTTGGTAGATGATATCTATGACACTAAATCAACTTTTAGGTATAATATTTCATTATATAGTGTTCAATATGAACGCCCGATATGCGCGCGTATCCCTGATATCTCCCCCGATATCTGATATGAAAAAAACCCATCCGATACGATTTCGATATCTGATAGAACCTTGATCTAAACATTACAACTTTATCCCTATTCTCCTTTTTTATATCATACTCTCTCATAAACTATGACTATTAAGTTGGCCCATACCTTTAAAGTACATATTATATCCATGCTTCATTTATTATTGCACGCAAATTAAAAGTAAATTAATGATTAAAAGTTCAACTAATGGATTATATATAAAATCAAATATTCCTAAATAGACACATTTTCCCCTCACTAGGTCACTGACTAATCCTATGAAACTATGATAAGTATAGTGCTAAAAAAAAAGACTCAAATAACACTCAACACAAACTATAACTAGCAAAGGAGGTACCTTTCAGCCTTGTACATCTCAAAAATCAAAGGTGATGCTTTGGATATCGAGCTCTAAGTATCCACATAGTAAATGATCGCAGAGATAAGTAATTATTGACTCCAAAGTTGAAATAAGAAGCTCAAGACTCATGGTTTTGGAGTATTCATGCCATTACAATAAATTAAAACCACAATTCAAAAAGATGAGATACTTGGACATAACAATATAAGGAACATGCCATAATTACATTATTAATTATCATGCATTAACAAATAAAAATCACTGCACAAGGTTTTTACTGAACAAAAAACAAAAATTGATCTAATTTAACAGAGTTTTACTTTACAAGCACATGCTTTTCTAATTAGACATGTCCACAACTATCTTAACAAAGCATACAAGATACAAGCTTGCAATCTTCGATCACTAGACCATGGAGATCCTTAAGTAGCTAAGGATCACTTTGTGAGGTATTAGAATGTAAATTAAAGCACAAACACTTATCTTTCATCGCTTCAGCCTCACTGCCATATTCTTTGAACTGATACTCCTCCTGCTTGAAAGTTGAGGGCACCTTCCCTTCACTATAGCACCGATTGCACAAGCTGAAATGATACTTTGTCTCTTTGAACCTTGATCCAATGATGGGATAACGGCATATTGAACAAAAATGCTGACCATGGCGCATCCTGTCACCAGATTCAAGCTTCACCAATGTATTCAAGATTCCAAAACCCCAGTCCGGATCATTAAACATCTCAAGAAACTCGGAATAAGAAACCAATGACTGATCAGATTCACCATGCAATTCCATCATATCGCTAACACCGTGAGAAGGGATATAAACTGCTCTCAAAAACTTGATATATATTACTGCATCACTTCTCCTTATTTGAGCCCCATTTTCATTGTTAGGTCGCCAAAGTAGCGCATCAAAGACAACCCTCTTTCTTTTATCAGGAGATCCCGAACAAATTGGAGCGAGGACAGCAAAGAATATGCCCAAATCTACACGACCAGAACCAGAAGCATCCAAGACTGAAAGTACCCTCTCATTGATAGCTTTGACGGCTCCTAAGAACGTTTCAGCCTTCAGAAAGTGCAGAATTTTCCGAAGTATCACCTCCAAGGCAGCCTTCCGAATAGATTTCTCGGGAACCCCGCTTCCCGAATAAGATACAGGAACATCAGTCTCATTCATCTCCTTCTTCAAAACATCCACATCACAACGACTCAACCTCGTGAGCCTCTGAAAAGCACGAATCTCAAGTGCATTGGCCAAATCCTGCCTTAAAGTGGTCTTCCTGCCAACCCTCTTAAACTTTGAAGCTTCCACAACAACAAATCCCACCTCCCCGTCACCACCATTACCCTTGCTCTTATTCTTCTTCTTCTGAAGCATCTTAAGATGCGCAATAGCATCATAAACCTCAACCCTCTTGGTCATCTTAAAGGCCTCCTTAAGAGACTTCTTGGCATCTTCAGACTCTCCGGCTCCCAAAAGTGCGACAGCCTTATTCAACTGTGCCCTCCAATGGTTAGGTCTCACGCTCAAAACCCTGGTATACATTTCCGAAGCCCTAGCAAACCGACCAACATCCATAAACAAACCTCCCAAATTATACAAAGCATCCACATGGCCCGGGTTCAAATCAATAGCCTTCTGAAACTCCTGAATCGCCCGTTCATCCTCCCCCATGGCATGCAATGCCGACCCCAAATCACAATGGGCATCAGCATAATCCGGCCTCAAGAACACCGCCTCCTCCAAAGCCTTCTCTGCGGCCCGATACTCTCCAACTCCAAACAGTGCGCTTCCAAGAAGTTTCAGAGCCCGGAAATGAGTTGGGCAAAGGATGGCAGCCTCCCTATAATGCTCACAAGCACTGAGAACCATCCCTTCTCCTTCCATCGCAATTCCCAAATTCACATGAATCTGTGGCAACAACTGTGCCCACTGATTCCCACTAGCTTCAGCAGCTTCCAATGCCAGTAAAAACTCCTCTTTTGATTCCGTATGTTTCCCGAGAGCATAAAGACAGTTCCCCGCACGAAAATGGGACCGGACATCGGTGGGTTGGAGCTCGCAGGCTCGACGAAAGCACTTGAGCGCTTCAGCAAACAGTTGGTGATCATAAAGAGATTTCCCAATCGCCATGTGGCCATCGAACGCCTCCTCTCTCGACCTCGCGCCATCGGCACGCGCTCTCAGCCCGTTGAGCTCCCTGACAAAGATCGCGTAGTCCGCCGACGACTCGTCCCATACGATCTGCCGGTCGGTGGGCCCCATCTCGCGCGACCACCCGGTCTCCGAGAAGGAATCGAAATTGTTGTTGTTGTTGTTTTTCTTCTCCGCCGATTTGTGAAGGCGCTTGATCAAGATCTCGAGATCGTCGAGGAGCTGCCACGTGGCGTCGAAGGCGATGCCGTGGGCGGTGGGTGCCGCGGCGAGGGCGGGGATCTGGGCGGAATAGGAGGAGGAAGGGAGGGACGGATCGGTAATTTTGGCGGAGGAGGATTGAGGAGGAAGAGGAGGAGGCGGAGAGGTGGGAGGCGGGAGAGAGAGGGCGTCGAAGTCGCGGTCGACGTCGCCAGCGCCGTCGTCGTAGGTGCGGATGAGGCCGTCGAGGGAGAGACCGACGCCGTTGGGGAGGATGAAGTCGGAGTAGGTGCGGAAGACCTCGTCGAGGATGGCGGAGATCTGGTCGTCGCTGAACTTGACGCGGGGGTTGACGGCGACGACCAACGCCGCCATCTCCTCCCGGTTCAGGCCGCCGTCGCCGTTACCGTCGAACCGCTCGAAAATGCGCCGGACCTTCTCGGCCCGCGACATTGCTCTCTTTTGGATTAAAAGACCCTCCTTTTTTTTCCCCAAATATTTGGGTTTCTTTCCGAGACGAGAGAGAGAGAGAGAGAGAGAGAGAGAAATCAGCGGCTTTTAATTAAAGCCCACTGCTCACCTCTCTCTCCCCCTCACCTCAATCTTGAGATTTTGATTTTATCTGTGAATTTGTAAAAATTTTCAGATTGTTTGTTCTTTCTCTTTTCCTCTTCTTTTTCCTTCCTATTTCTATTTCTTTTCTTTTTCTTTTTTTTCTTTCTCTCTCTCTATTCAGGGGAGGAAGAGGACTTTTGTGTTGGATAAGAGTTGGACGGTTCACGAGGAAATAAAAATGATACCATTATGCTTTTACTCAAATACAAACAACAACTTTTACTTATTTGCAGAATGTATCCAAATGGGGATTTTTCTTTTTTTTATGAAACCAAATGGAAAATAAATTGACGAGAATAAATATAACAAGTTTTCTATGAACGGAAATTAGTGACAAAAAATGAAGGTATTGTAGTCTCACTTTACCA